>VMDR010010636.1:0-30331 GCA_007922815.1 Macrotus californicus | reverse complement strand
ATAATCAAAATAGGAACTTTGGGAGGCTTTTGTTAATTTGTATTACTTTTTTTGACCTAGATACAACAAACTTAGAAAAAAGTGCCTGGAGGCATTTAGCATGAAGAATGGAGATGTTTTTTATCTTTCTCTATAGGCAGCTTATAAATTACAATTTTATGAGTTTTGGTCACTTGATTTGGGGACATTTTTAGAATAAGCAAGAATTCAACTGAGTATATAGGGTGTATACAAAACTCTTCAGAGAACAAAAGAAGGACACAACATAAATGGGAAAAAGTTTCTGCTGTCTTTATCAATACATTTTATTTACAAACAAAGAAATGTAATATTAGATATCTTCTGATATTGTTCTATCTTCTCCTAATTGTTTCAAATTTCCATTTGATTCTATTTGTTTAGTATAACTTTAGATCAAGTACAGTTTTACTTCCATAACAATAATTCCAAGGAAACTAATATTTCTCACCAATTTTTATAGTGATTTCTCTTAGTGGAAATTTTAGTCTATGCACCCATCATCACCAGGTGTTCACTTGTCATACAAGAGCGTGTTTTGCTTGCTTTAGGTGACATGGTTATCCTATGAATCTTTTAACTCTCCAATCACTCTCTGGCTCCTTGAGTTGAAATTAAGTTTCCTTCAATTCCAATTTGATGTGTAATCCTGGCTTTGCAAGGTCCTTCTTGTAAAATATCAACTTAATTGAAAAATGATCACTCAACTATGTATTATTTTTTAAAAAATATTCCTTATACAACTAGATGCAATTTCTTCAGAAATCAAGGATTCTACCTGGGAAATAAATGTCTTCCAGATATACTTTTGTGATTGTGTTCTAGTATTGTGATATAAAACTACAAAATAGCCACATTCTGATGTTGATTGTGCAACGATGACCACGTGACAGCAAGGATAGATTCACATAAAAAAAAAAGCACCTTTAAAAATGTACTCAATTATCTAAATGTTTCTCAACATCCAGATGTTTGGCATTACAAGGACAAAACATCTGGATAGCAATGAAATGTTTTTAATTATCACTAGGATATTTTGCTTCCTATAAGACTGTATAAGAATCTTAAACATATTATCAAATTTTTCTGATAATCACCTCCACAGTTAATGTAATCAAGGTCAAGGGAATTTCAAACCTGAATTGTTTCCTGATTTTAAACAATGCTTGTGTTGTTGGCTCTGACCTAGCATGAGTGCACAGCTTGTGCATTTCTTCTGAATGCATTGCATTCCAGTCTCACAAGTGAGGGCTTTAAATAGCAGCTTATCATTGTGTCAGAATTCCTTAATGCTTTTACATGAGAAAGAAGGCATATAAGGAAAGCAAGAAGTTGAACTGCTCTAGACCATCACACTGCTATTTATGTGATAAATAGGATACACAGTGACCTGTAAGAATCATAATTGTTTAGCTACACAAGACAATCGGTACATTTAAAAGATGAGTTCTTTAGAAACTGGTTAAACAAAAAGATTCATGTGGAGCTAGTTCTAATGTCTTTCTGTTGCATAATGTCAGATGTTGAAAACTTTTATGCATATGGTTGATGGCATTATATAAAAATAGAATCTTAGTGCAACTTGATCACCAACCAGGTAATGTTACCAAAGGTAGAGGCAAGTAACAAGTAACAATAATTGTGGCTATGGAGCTTTAAAAACATGCAACCTAGTGAACTCTCTTCAATTAGCAATCAGACTCCTTTCATTCTTTTGAATTAAAAATAGAGAGAGAAGAAAAGAGGGAAAAGACCCACAAATATTTTACCTCAATTAATTTCAACAGAACATTGGAATGTATGTGTCAGACTTGGCCATTATTAAATCTTGTATGTAATTAGAGCAAAACATCTTGCAGAATCTTGAAGCAATCATTTTCATTTTTATTCCTACTTGTGACTAAAAATTACCATTTCAAATTTCAATGAGTAATCCGCATCAATTTTTGATGTTCAAGAAGTCACAGAGACCTAGAGATAGAATAAAATCTACAAAAATATTCAGGTGGACCATGTGTGGTACTTGGGTAGGAGGCTGCAATGTTAGCACTGCTTTATTTAGAATGATACTGATGGTGACCAGAGGGGAGGGGGACAATGGGGCAAAGAAGGGGAAGGTTTGTCAAGGAACATGTGTCAAGGACCCATGGACAAAGGCAATGGGGTGGGGAGAGGACTAGATGTGGGAGGTGGGGGTGGGTTGGGCTAGAGAATAATATGGAAAATGGGGACAACTGTAATTGCACAACAATAAAAAAAGACTTTACACACACACACACACACACACACACACACAGAATGACACATATATGGCAGACAGAAAAAAATATGTACACTTTACCACTCCTTAGATATAGCTATGTGACCAAAGTAGCATCTGAGATTGAATATTCTGTGTTGAACAAAATAATCCTTTTGTGTGCTTATGGGCACAAGTCAAGAGAGCTCAGAGTCCTTCCCCAGAATGCAAACTCATTGAGGGCAGACGTGTTATCTTCATGCCTTACTGCTGCTCTCCCCTGTGCCTAGAATAGTACCTGGCACATAGTAGGTGCTCATTAAATATTTGTTGAGTGTTTGAATGAATTCAATCATTCTATACATATTTCTTGTGAGTCTGCTTATGATAAGACACAGCTGGATATCAAGGGAGATGCAAAACCTGGATGAACACCCCAGGTCCATGACGAAACTGGTCTATCAGAGGAAAAAGACACGAACAACACTCATTAGAAAACAAGTCAGTGAGGGTTAAATATCACAAGAGTGATGCTCAAAAATGGGAGACCAGCATGCTCGGCCATCAGGGAAGGAGACAGCCCTTCCAACCAGGTGACCACAAAAACATCATTTATTCACATTCTAGATAATTAAAAAACATCAAAAAAGAATGGGTAGCCCTGGTTCCTTCTCAGAAAAGAGAAAGATGAAAGCAACCTGGAAAGAGAGCAGGGAGAGACTTCAGGAAAGCTAGTCATCTCCATCTGGACATTTTAGGGGGAGGGAAAAGGGACTAGTGAGATTTCGCTCAGCCATATGAGTAGCTGTCTCATTGTTTCTATCTGTTATAGGATCTCTAAACTTCTGATTTCTGGAAGGGGCTGTAGCAGAGGTGCTGAATACGTTGAGAGAAGCTGTTGTAATTCTGGCCATCAAACCAGGAGGAGGAAATACATGTTCTCATAAGAGTTCCAGTCCAGTTTTTCCAGACTCCAGAGATGGGATGTTTGCCTGAGAAATGAAACTTTTGGGTGGCCATCCCAGACAAGCCAGAAAGCCTTTTGAGGTTCTCCAATTGCTACTTTTCATTTACCATAATTTTTCTTAAAATTACAGGTTTATCTGATATGATCCTTGATCTATTATGTTCTTTACACATATATCAATTTTTCTATTTTACAAAAATTACTACTGAAGTACATATATATCTTTTACACAACTATCTCTTGACTCATTTAATTGGATTAATATAGTGGGATGAGTTAAAATATAAGTAAAGTGTGGCTTTTTCTGTGACTAGTAAAAAGCTTTTCCTGAGATTTGCTTAACCTCTTGCTGTGTGTAATTGCTGATGGATTCCGTTACAGGGTTGGTCTGATGCTAGCTCATCTGAGTCCCTGGCAATTTAGGCTGTGGTCACTGTTTCAGGTATGCAGGCCAATCAGCAGAAAAGACAACCAACAGCACAAGTGCTATAGGATTGTCACAATTTGTCTGCTTACATTTTCATGATGCTCTTTGGAAGGCATCTATTCAGGTACCATTAATGCTCAATGTATACCAGGTATTATGCGGCAGAACCCCAGGCTTGTTTTCCTTTCTTTGGTTTTAGAAAGGAAGAATGCCAATCTCTCGTTCCTCCCGTACAGTTCCTTCTAGGCTTCGCTCGCTTCCATGGACCTAGACAGCACCCCACTCTAAGATACATCTAAGCAACACACATTCTTGGCTCAACACAAAACCATCACTTCCTGTACTTTTGTATAGAAAGACACAAAGTACTTGCTTTCCCCCAGGGTGAATTTTCAGAGCAGTGGCAATACACATGGAGTAAAATTATCAATGGCTGCTTCTTTGAGGAAAGATTACACTTTTGCTTTGTTTTTAGAAGAGTGAGCTCAGAGGCACTAAAAGAATCTTTTCTATAACAGCACTTATTCTGGTGTAATGGAAAATGGTTCTGCAATTTCTTACAATTATTTCTATTTTATACTATTTGATACATTAACTGTATGACCCAGCTTTCGCACTCTTAGGTATTTATCCAAGATAAATGGAAACTTATGTTGATGGAAAAAATGTGGTACATTTCTATTTACAATAACCCAAACTGGGAGACAATCCAAATGCCCTTCAATGAGTGAATGGATAAGTCCCATCCAATGGAATACTACTTAGTAATAAAAAGGAACAAGCTATTGCTACAGGCAACAAGTTGGACGAATCTCAAAGGCATTATGCTGAATGAAAGAAGCCAGTCTCACAAAGTTATATGCGGTATGATCCCACTTAAATGACATTCTCAAAAAGTATACGTAACTATAGCTGTAGGGAACAGATCAGTGTTTGTCGGGGTGAGGGGGAGGATTGACTGAGAGAGTAACGGAACTGTTCTGTATCCTGATTGTGCTGTTGATGAACAAAATCCATATAAGTGTTAAAATTCATAGGATGGTGCACCCAAAAAGTCATTGTTATTCTTTGTGAATCTAAATACACACATCATCATCATCAGCAGCAGTAGCAGCAGACCAGGAGAGAGCTTGGACTACAGGGGTCAATGGATCTCAGAACCACCTATAAGCTCTCTAGCTGCTCTTGGAACTAAGCTGATGGGACAGCTGCCATTTTTCTGGATATAGACAGAGCCTTGCAGAATGAATACGGTTTGAGGGACTCCAGTGATTACCCACCACTACCCTTCATCCTGCTTTAATTCTTAAAATGGTTAGCACTAGAACTGTCCAGTTTTAAAGCAGGTGTCTTCATTGTGCCATTCCAATATAAATATGTTAACTAGGAAAAAGAATATATTAACACCTTAGTAAGAAAGAGGTTTCTCAGATGAAGTAGACAGAGAATTCTAGAAAAACAGTACACAAGGCTGCTGTGATTGTTGGAAGCACAGGGGGGAATAGACTGGAACAAGGGAGGCTCCTAATAAAGGCCACCCCCCCCCAGTGAGGGCAGTTTCCTAAAAAATGGGGCAAGGCAGCTGTGTTAATACAATTCATTTCCCATAAATATAAATGTCAGGTCTGTGTTAGTCAACCTTAAAAGAATCCCCAGCTGACAGGTCCAGAAATTCCAGCTATTGGAAATGGGGTTATCAAACTGCTTTTTCTTTTTTCTTTCTTTTTAAAAAAGATTTTATGTATTTATTTTTAGAGAGAAGAGAAGAGAGGGAGAAAGAGAGGAGTACTGATGTGTGCTCGAGAGATACCTCAACTGGCTGCCTCTCACGTGTCCCCAGTTGGGCCTGCAACCCAGGCCTGTGCCCTCACCAAGAATTGAACTGGTGACCTTTTGGTTCATAGGCCGTCACTCAATCCACTGAGCCACACCAGCCAGGGCTGAAACTGCTTTTTCAAAACATGTTAACCTCAGAGAGGGTTGTTACTCACACATAACTTGTACTTATTTTTTAAAATTGTTTTGTATATTTGATTGATTATGCTATTACAATTGCCCTAATTATTTTCCCCTTTGCCCTGCTCTGCCCAGTACCCTCCCTTCCTCCAGCAATCCTGCCCCCTTAGTTTATGTCCATGGGTTGTGTGTCTAAGTTCTTTGACATCTCCATTTCCTTTGCTATTCTTAACATCCCTCTGTCCATTTTGTTTCTACCAATTATACCTCTTAATCCCTGCCCCATTTCCCTATTCACCCCCTTCCCCTCCCAGCTGATAACCCTCCAGATGATTTCCACATCTATGATTCTGCTCCTGTTCTGGTTGTTTGCTCAGTTTGTTTTGTTTTGTTTTGTTTTAGATTCGGTTGTTGATAGTTGTGAATTTGTTGTCTTTTTAATGTTCATGGTTTTGATCTTCATTTTCTTAAATAAGTCCCTTTAGCATTTCGTATAATAATGGCTTGGTGATAATGAACTCCTTTAGCTTTACCTTGTCTGGGAAGCACTTTATCTGCCCTTCCATTCTAAATGATAGTTTTGCTGGATAGAGTCATCTAGGTTGTAGGTCCTTGCTTTTCATCACTTTGAATATTTCTTGCCAGTCCCTTCTAGCCTGCAAAGTTTCTTTTGAGAAATCAGCTGAAAGTCTTATGGGAACTCCTTTGTAGGTAACTTTCTGCTTTTCTCTTGCTCTCCTTATCTTTAATCTCTGGCATTTTAATTATGGTGTGTCTTGGTGTGGTTCTCTTTGGGTCCAACTTGTTTGGAACTCTCTGTGCTTCCTAGACTTGCATGTCTATTTCCTTTGCCAAACTAGGGAAATTTTCTTTCATTATTTTTTCAAATAAGTTTTCAATTTCTTGCCCTTCTTTTTCTTCTGGCACCTCTATGATTTGGATGTTGGCACATTTGGAAAGGTCCCAAAGGTTCTTAAGCCTACCTTCATTTTTTTGAATTCTTGTTTCTTCTTTCTGTTCTGGTTGAATGTCAATTTCTTCCTTATGTTTCAAATCTTTGATTTGGATCCTGGCTTACTTTTCTCTTTACTGTTGGTTCCCTGTGGATTTTTCTTTATCTCACTTAGTGTAACCTTCATTTCTTCCTTTATGATTTTGCCGCACTCAATAAGTTCTCTGAGCATTCTGATGCATTTTGAACTCTGCATCTGGTGGGCTGGCTATCTCCATTTCATTTAGTTCTTTCTCTGGGGTTTTGTTCTGTTCTTTCATTTGGGCCATATTTTGTCTCCTTGATTTGTAGCCTTTTTGTGTTTGTTTCTGTGTATTAGGTGGAGCTGCTTTTACCCCTGAGGCCTATGCAGGAAAGGCACCTGTAAATTGTGTGGGGCAGAGCCTTAGTTAATTGCTAGGATAGGGCAAGCTGCTGTACCGCTCTGTGGCTCTGTGTGGGGGGAGGGCTTGGAGAAGGGACAATGCTGCTGCTTGTCTTCTGGAGGTTTGACCGGCACTCGCCTCATTTCTAGTCACTTCACCCACTTCCCATAGCTATTGCCTGGGTGGTGAAACCCCGAGTGGGTGGGTTTGAGTATGTTCTGAGTCTGTGTAAGCACTTTAAGTGCCGAAAATCTGGCTGTTTCTTCCACTGCCCCAACCCCCACTGATTTTTACAGCCAGAAGTAACCAGGGATTTATCTTCCTGGTGCTGAATTGCTGGGCTGTGCAGTCTGGCCTGGGGCTGGGATTGCTCACTTCCAAGATATCCCTCTTGATTTTTACCTACCACACATGAAGGTGGGGCCGTCCCTTCCACTGCTGCCCCCTCTCCATGCCACACTGCCTCTCTGCCCCTCTTACCCTTCTGGATGAATGTGGCTTCTTTAAATCCTTGGTTGTTAGACTACTATAGAGCTCAACTTTCTCACAGTTCTGGGTGTTTTTAGTTTTGAGATCTGGTTGTAATTCTTTCTATAGTTGTGCAAGGAGATGGTGTGTCTACCTATACCTCCATCTTGAACAGAAGTCCCATAATTTGTTTTTAAATGCTGGAGACAAGATTCTGCCCCTTAATCCCCCTAGATAAAGCAAGAAATCTTAGCCCCTGCCCATGGTCCATATGCCACAATTATGGAATTGAAGTAACTCCCTCCAAGGGCTTCAGTGACTTCTGTTCACTTTTAATAAAACCCACATTATGTATGTCACATGGCCTTTGGTCCCTATGTGTATGGGTCTTTGGCTGCATCTCTGATTTGGTGGCCACTACACTCGCCTTTTTATTCTAGTCTCTCTGACTGTCCTGCTATTGCTTAAATACACTAAGCTCACTTGCACCTCAGAGCCTTTGCACTTTCTGTTCCACCTGCCTGGAAACTATTCCCACAAACCTCATCTTTCCAGTCTCAATTCTAGTGTCACCTCCTCAGAAAGGTTTTTCCTGATCTTCCATTTAATGCAGCCTCCTTTGATTTTCTCTCTTGTACTTGTCACTGTCTGAAATCATTTGCCTGATTGTTAGAGGGTAGTTCATGAGTCCACTGAGTCTAGAATGAGATGCCTGCTCTGAATCCCAGCATCACCACTCTCTGTGTGACTTTGAGTAAGTGACCTAACCTCTCTGTGCCTCAGTTTTCATTTGTCAAATGGTGGATAATGAGAGCACCTCTCTCATTTGTTATTGTTTCAGTGGAATCATTTAACATATGTGGACTGTTTAGAATAGTGTTTGGTGCATGATAGTGCTGTGTAAGTATTTACTCAGATTACTACCATAAGAGCTCTAAGCTTTCCAGTCAGAGCAGTCCATGCCCTGTCTGGCCAGGCAGACATATGGTCCCAGCTGCACTATTCTGAGCCCTCCCTCAAAGCCTGGTATGGAGGGAAAAAGAGGACTACTCTCCTTTGGTAAGTTCAAGAGCTAAGATCGGGTACATCAGAGGCTGCTGGGGAGTATATAGACTTCCATTTGGCAAAAGTAAGCATGCCTGAAAATGAAGGCTAGACTACAGAAAACAAGAGAGAGGGTGGGAGTTGAAAATTTTTGTTATTATTTGAATTCCCAATTCTAGCCTGCCAAAAACCAAACTACCATTGGAGTTTTAAGTTACTGTATGAGACAATTAAGACTCTTTTTTGCTAAAACTAGATAAATTGGATTTCTGTCACTTGCAATAGAAAAAGGGTTCAGAAGGACATAAAAGGCATTCTTTTGGCTTACTAGAATCCATATCACTCCCCCCTTGGTTTTCCTGTTGGAACCTCCCCTCCCTTTTCCATGTCCAAGTGCGTGGGTGGTGACATTTGGCTTGGCCAGTCAACGAATCCCATCTTCTTGGTTATAGTGATTGGTTCGAGGACGGGCACAAATCCTAATCGAGGTCAAAGAGGCTCAGTTTTGGGATTTTTACAGAAACTATTGAAAACATGGAGCTAGTTTCTTTCTGGACTTGCAATGCGGGAGGGTGCCAGCCTGGAGCTGTTGGAGCCATTATGTGGAAAGGGCCTGCCTGAAAGCAAAGCCCACAGAGAAAATCTGAACATGGGGAGATCAAGGCTGATGACATCAAGGTTCAGAACAGCTGAGGTTAAGAGGTTCAGGAAGCTTAAAAACACATTAAAGAGCACTGTTAATCAGCTGCAGAGCACACATGTTTAGAATCTCACGAAATCATAGTCAATGCAAGCAGGCTTTCCCAATTGGCTCTGGGATCTAAAAGAAGATTTTAGATGCAGTGTTAGCCAAAGGAGAAGTTATTACTGCCATTTGTTCCATTTTGTAGAATGATTAAGGCCATTCTTATTGAAAGTTAATAGAGTCAGAATTTCAGAGCCAAAACAAACCTTAGTGTGTTTGGACTGGTCTTTTCCAAACTATGGGCCATAGAGTTATTACTCATGGTCCTTTTTAAAAAAAATTGGATTTGGGGTGGTGGCATTGTTTATAAGTAGTCCTTAAATGCATATATGCCACAAACTTTTCCCTGTAGATGAAAGAAAGCACATATCTGGGATGAACACATGCATTACAGTTTCTCAAATGTACATGGGTACTATCATTAACTTTGTTGACATTCATTTAAAGTCTGGACTAAAAGCACAGTGGCTGTTTGTCACTATATTTTCCAATGAGTATTTGATGAAAGTACTACCAACCTTTGGTAGTGCAAAGGTCCTAAAAATATTTTTTTTGATGTTAAAAAATGTCACATAACTGAAAATATTTGAAAACATTTACCTGGCCCCAAATGTTGGTTTCTATTAGTTGGAGAAACGAAGAGGTGACATGATTTGTCTGAACACTTGTAGTGCTCTGTGATACTTCTGTCACCGTGCATGGCTATCAAAAGCTACCTCTGTGCCACGGTGCCTAAGCGCTAAATGGAGAAGAAGTGGAGTGCTCCACTGACCATCCATCTCCCCCGCCCATGTCCTTACCATTGTTGGCCAGGTTCTGTGTGCTGTCTGCTTGTCAGGTAGGACTCCTTTCTCCTTGCTCTCTGCATTCCTGTCACATGAATTTCTTGCAAGGTTTTGGAAAGGCTCTGCTTTCTCTCATCACAGGGCCTTGGCATGTGGTTGCCTCTGTTTGTCATGCTCTCTACCTCTCTCCTTTTCTTAAGTGAATGCCTCCTCTCTCCTTCCCACTCAGCTCAAGAAGCACCTCCTCAGGGGAAGGCTTGCCAATCCTGAAAGCTTGTCCCAGCTCCTGACCAACTCAAGTCCTTTGTTACACGTCTTCCATGCTCAGCGTGGCCTTCCTTCCGAGCACTTCTTTCAGTGTGCAACTGTGCTCTCGGCCTGGGGTTGGCGGGTATGATTGCCCCAGGAGGATGGCAGTGCCCTGAGAGCAGGGACTGTGTTGTTTTTTGCACATCCTTGTCTTCCCAGTACCTGGCAACTAACAGTTTGTTGTACAAATGAAGCAGGCTGCTAAGATGTCTTAAATTCCTACTGTCTGTGCTCCTGTACCTCCATTATGCCCGTTTTTAAACATTCTTTTGCCTGATTTCTATTTTTTTCTGTCCCTGTAACTAGCCTTGAAACTCTTCAAGGGCAGAAACTGTATTGCATTTATCTTTATATCACCAATGTATGTATCTATTTTTGTTCAAAATGTGAATAGAAAGCACACCTGCAAGATTGTGACATAACCAGAAAACTATGTCCTATATACAGCCATGTTCTAAAAATATCCCAGCACATGCTCTGGTGTAATCTGACTCAGATGCTTCATCTCATAGCATTTCAGGAATAAGCCTGTCTTTATACACTAGTTAAAACCCAGGAATTGAATTAGTACATTTAAGCAACTGCTAAGATAAGATGAATATATTACTCCTGGGTTTAACTGGAAGCAAAGGCTCCTTAAGCCTGGTGCATTCTATTGCTTTACAAAGACCTCCTTCTTTGCTTAATTTTAAGTGAAAGCTAAAGGAATGAATGACATGTGGCCTGGGAAGACCACCCAAGAATAAGGCTGCATTTACCACAATGCATAAGCATAAACTTTTGGAGTTACAGTACTCTAGGATTGAACTCTACCTAGCTTTGCTACTAACTAGCTGTGTGACCTTAGCTGGCTACTGTGTTTCTCTTAACTTTATTTCCTTCACAGCTAAGTGGGAGAGAACAATAGTACGTATCCCATAGGCTGTAGGAAGTGTCATTCAAATGATGCAGGTAAAGAGCTCTGCCCAAAGCCAGGCAGAAAGTTCATGATCCTAATCACCCCTTCTTCCTGTGGGGAGGGGTGGGAAGGGGTAGAGATGGTGTAGCCTGAGTAGGACAAACATCCCAGATTGGAGCAACTCTGCCTCTTTTTCTGCAGCCAGAGTGGTAAATTGGAGAGGATTAAAAAAGATCCCAGGGAATAGAAAATGCTGTCGAAACCACTATAGACCATTTGTTCTTTTTGGGGACAGGGATGAGGTAGAGGGGGTGTCAGTGTTTGGGCAGCTTGAAGACTGCCATTCCCATACAACAGTAAGTTTGTTCTAATGGGAATAAAGCATTAAAGGATCTCGAGAAAAGAAGACAGAACAGATCTATTTAAAACATAACTCAGCACAGATCCTAGGCAAAAGCATTAATGCCTCAGAGCTTCCTGGCAGCTGCAGACTGTTGGTATTTTTATTACAGATTTTAAGTGGGGGTCAGGTTTGTGATGTTTTCTTTGCATAATGCTTCACTTACATGCTCATTTCCTCTGAAACCTGATGTTTAATTATTGCCTTAATAAATGGTGAGGATTCAGTTTGGATAATGGAGTGAAAGAATGCTACAGGTTACAAAGCATAACACAAATGTAAAGAATAATCATTAAAGCTTTCGAACTCCAACCGACTGTCTCCATCAGCTCCTCGAAGAAGTAGAACTCCAGTCTTGAGACTCTACCCAGGGGTTCTTCCTAAAACACAATCTATTCATGTCTTTCCCTTGCTTGTAGTCCCTCTGGTCTCAATACTTATTGCAATAATTGTCATTTACTTTAAATTCTTAAGTTTTTGTTAAATGGTTAAAAAGTCAAATGGTACAGAAAAGCAGCACATCTTTTCCTGACCCCTTCCTCCCACAGCTCTGCTCCTCAGAGGAAACCACCTCACACGGGTTTAGCTCTCACAGGCCACTAGTGTTACAGAGCGCTTCCCAATGGCAGTTTGATGACACTTTGCCCTGATGAGGTTCAGTTGCACAATTTCCAGCGAGAACACTGCAGGAGGGACAGTGTCCTCCTCAGGACTTCACACCGGGAGGCATGTGATGTGGCCGTGGAATTGGTCAGTTTCTTCACGGACTGCAGAGTTACCATTTCCTCTTGCAACTAACGAGCAGTTGCCGAGAAGACTCCGTAAGAGTGTGTGCATACCTGGCTCGGCATTGGACTTTCCCTCTCGACTGCGCCTCCATCGACGATTTTTGCTTAAACCAGACTTTACTCTGAGGTTTACAAGGTTGGAGATTTTTCCCACGTCCAGCGTGCCCTCCACTTTTATCAGCTGATGTTCATATTATGCAATGCTATGGGGAAGAGCCCTCCTCCACCCTCTTCCTTTCCTCTCCCTGCCAGGAGGGAGCCTACTTGAAAGGCTGCTGCTCACATGCAGTGGTGCCAGGTCAGAGAGTGAAGGTGACAGAGGCCAGTCTCCTTTAGACCACGTCACCTGAATACACACACACACACACACACACACACACGCAGAGCTTAAAGTGGAAATGGTGACACAGAAGCCCCTTTAATCTCCTACCACAGATAGGCAGAAGGTAGCTTTGGGGTCGATATTTGTGAGAAGTATGTGACTAACTTGTTTAACACTTCAGACACTCAAATTTGAAAAGAAATTTATCCAGTGCTTTCAGGATCCATTTATCTTAGGAGTCACCTAAGACTGCAAGGTGAAGAGCCGGGGGCAAACCAAACCAAACTAAACACACAACCAAAACAGCCCTGCTAGAATTTGGTCTCTTAGCTTTTTGAATTAGATTTTTTCTTGTTTCTGCACAATCACAATAAAATACAAAGACAATTGGGGGCTGAGACTGCTACCGGACTGCAGTTACTACTCATGAGCCCCAGTTTCAAGTTTTTGTGCTTAGATTTTTGTGTTTACATTTATTAAAACATCCCTCTTTTTCTCATTGTTTGATCTCTGAGAAACTGAATTTGAACACATAAAATGCATTATAATTTTATGAATCAAAACCTTAGTTTTGAGTTTTCTTTTTTTAATTTTATTTTTCAGTTACAGTTGACATTCAAAATTTTTTATATCGCTTTCAGGTGATTATATTTCTAATTAGAATGCAAAGACTAAGAAAACTCAAACTCCAAATCAGGCACTGAAGCTCAAGCTCCTCACAATGATGACGCACAAGGCTCTTTAGATCTGATTTCTTCCGACATTCTCACCTCATGTCCTGAGGCTCCCTGCTTGTTGTCAAACTTCTTGAATACACTGTGGTTTTTTTGCTCTCAGGTCTTTCTTTGCTCAGTGCTCCCTGCATGGAATGCGGTTTCTGGTCTTGCTCACCCTTCCAGACCTCAGGAGAAATGTGTGCGGGGCAAGGTCGCAGAGGGAGGCTGTTCAGCCCGTCCTGCTGCATCCAGCCTCCAGGTGCACCCACATTCCCCTGGGCGTGCTCACTCTAAGTAGCTGCGCCTTTTTGGTGATTATTTCTCAGCAGCAATGCGAGGGCTAGGGCGTGTTGCCTTTCTTTCCTTCCCCTGCCTAAAGCGGTTGCAGACACCAAGCACTCCGCAGGTGTCATGACTGGACAAACTCTGTAAGGGCATGATATTTTCATGAAGACTGTTCAAATGGCTGCCTTCATACTGAGAAACACGTCGATTACTGAGGACACTGAAGTATCAAGAGGTGTGGATGGGGCTCCGCTTTAGCTGTTTGGGAAACTTCCTCGGGATTAAAGCTCTCTTTGCACTCACGTGCCTTGGTGGGGTTTCTAGGACGTTAAACATGATCTTAAAATAGAGCTATAATATAACCACCTTTGAGCAGGTTTGGAACTTACTAAAAAGGGAAAATATGCTTTGCTTTTATTGCCCTAACAGTGCCACAGTTTACTTTAACTATTTCCATATTGTTGGCTGAATCCCAAATTATATAATTATTCCCTTAATTCTGGGATATTTAAATCGTTTCCAATTCTTGTTACCATAAAAATATTATAAAAGCATCCTTTTTCCACACATTTTAAAATTATTTCCTTAGGATTGATTATCCAAATTGCAAAACCTGAGCCAAACAAGTACAAATACTTTTATGGATCACAAGACTCAGTATCAAGCTACCTTCAGCAATGATTTCCCCAATACACCATGCTGTGAGAAATATGTAACTATATTTCACCTCATTCTCGCCATTTTTTAAATTTTTACTAAATATCTCATAATTGTTTTTAAATCTAGGCCTCCCTTTCTGAAGTGTATATAATTAATTGCCTAAGTGCTATTCTTGGTGTGAAACTTACTGAGACATGAAATTTAAAAGTCTATTTTTAAATTTAGATTCCCTTTACAGTTCAAAATATTGGAAGTCAATTGCTTTGCGTTCCCTGATTATCAAATTCCAGAGACGACGAGTTCTAGCATCATTTCCCATAAGTTTAGTCTGTCTACGTTGTTTCCGTTTCTGCAGCTTGTTGCTATAGTAAAAGGCATGTGAATCTCATGCAATCCATCCTGTGTTGGCTAAGGAAGTAACTCCATCTCTGCAGTGTCTGACACATCTTGACTAAATATATGGTGAAGCGTAGAGGTTTTTTCAAAGGTTTCTTGTTCCAAAATCTAGAGGAATACTGAATTGCTTACATTTGCAAGCATGGAATTTTTCTCCTGGTATTAGTGCCTTTAGATTCTTTGAAGAGTGTGTATGAGGGAATGGGAAGGGTTCTCATTTAAATGCAATTAAAGATTTAATATTTTTTCTTCTTTGTTCACTAGAAAAGATTTATATTATGGTAAATGGAGATTACAAACTGGCTCTCAGACATTGTAAGTACACGATGCCAACTTTTGCAAGTGAACTGTAAATTACATTCTCTCAGTTGCATGGATGGCTGGTCAAATTGATCCACCAGCCTTAATGGATCATTGTGTAACAGTGTGGAAAAGCAGGGAACTTGATTGAGGCACCATTTTGATCAGAGACTGAAATCAAATGACGTGAGTGCCCAGATTATTCCGACGACCTCCAGTAAGTCTGTCCTGCATGCCTTCATTTCAGAGGAGGGTGAGAAGCTCTGCTGACTTTCTCTTCATCACATTCATGGCCAGCAGGACTGTTTTTCATGGTATCAACAGTCGGTGTGGCTTGAGATAAGGGTTAGTTTTCCCAAAGGAATGTTATAAATGCAACACTTTTATTTTGGCATGTTTTCATATAACTTTTGGATTGGGAGAATACACATGGTTTTCTTGAGGGTGAGAAAAGAACAACAGTTCTCGACAAATAAGAATTTGTTGTGGAAAAATGCACCTCAGTTTTAGAATTGCTCATCTCTGTCCAATCCTAGCTTCTTCCCAGCTTCTCACAACCCTCATTCATGTACCTGCTGGTTCATCCAGGGCTTCCCAGAACTTGTATGACTCCTAGCAAAATGTGAAGATCCTCTTCCGGTTGGTGAGAGAGGTTTGGAAAGCATCTTCTGCTGTAAGTGTTGTTTCTCAGTTGTTTCATACAATTTGGGGGTGGGCAAATAAATGAGCTGTTATAAGGAACCAAACAGTTGCATGTAAGACTACTCAAATTGATCCACTAGCTTGAGTGGATCATTATGTGACAAAATTAACAACAACAATAAAATAGCCCGCTTTGCCTTTAAGCTCTGGGGCCGTGGTGCCTGGAGGTCAGCCAAGTCTTTCCTGTTTGGTGGAGATGACCCTGTGGCAGCTTCCTCAACCAACCCTCATCTTGGGAGGAACCTGGACTTGGGTGAGGGTGTGGCAATGTAGAGACAGAAACTGCTTGTTTGGTCTCCTCTACTAAAATCTTTATCTTGGTCTTTTATTTTCTTTCTTGTTTTGCCCCTTCTTGATGCTCCTTTCTGCCCCCAGAACACATATACTTATAGTGCCCTTCCTCCCTACCTCTCAATCCCCTGAATCTCTCATAGAGGAGAAACCCGGCTTTATACTCTACCATGTTGCCTTATTTCTAACAGTCGAGTTTCTTGGAGCTATATATCTATTTCTGATACCCTGGCTTCATACTCATCTGATTTTTGCACTTAAAGATTTACTGTGCCCCGAGACTTCCTTAGCTCAGTCTCCTTGAGATGGGAAGTGAATCCAGAATTATAGCAGAGCTTTGCTACTTTTCCTCATGAAGGCCACACCTTTGCTGTGGTAGTTTCTCCCACTCCGGCTGTTGCCATTTTTTAAAAATAGTTTATTCTTTTATTATTTTCCCCATGTTGGGCAGCCTGTGCCATGCTGTGATTGCATCGACTTCTTTTGAGGAATTATTGACACTTACTTCAGTTGTTTAGATTCTGGGGAAAGGTGCACCCTCACTGTAGTTTATGTGTAGGTAAATGACTGTATTAAAGAGGGGTATAAAAATTATGTGAAATGTACACTTGTAAAATAAAGTCAATATAAACATGACTTATGCTACTGACTTTTTTTAATAGAAACAACATTTTATGGCAACAGGGAATAGAAACATAAATTTAGTTTTTGGTGATATATTACTTAATAGGAAATATTCCATTTCAATATTTGTAAACAAGGTACAATTGCCATTTATTCATCCATTTAGTCAGCATATATTATTTGATCATCTTTTAGAAGTTGGATTAATGGAGATACAATGATTAATAAAACAATTCCGGAGTTCCAGATGGAGGTGTAGGTAGATACACTCTGCTTCCTTGCACAACCAAAAGAAAGCCAGCAACAAATTTTAAAACAAAAACAACCAGAACTGCCAGAAAATTGAACTGCATGGAAGTCCAACAACTAAAGAGTTAAAGAAGAAACATTCATCCAGACTGGTAGGAAGGGTGAAGATGGGCAGAGAGGGCAGAGCGGCAAGGTGGCAGCCAAAGTGGGCAAGGTGGTGGCTGGCAGACTGGATGGTCCCACATTTGTGTGTGGATAAGCTGGCAGGAACAACTGGGAAGTGAGACAGACCTCACAACCCAGGGTTCTTGTGTGGGAAACTAGCCTCAAAACCTCTGGCTGTAAAAACTTGTGAGGGTTGCAGCAGTAGAAGAAACTCCCAGCCTCGTAGGAGAGTTCTTTGGAGAGACCCATGGAGGTGTAGAATGTATACAAACCCACCCACCTGGGAATCAGCACCAGAAGAACCCAATTTGCTTGTGGGTAGCAGAGGCAGTGAATGAAAGCAGGGCGAGAGCCAAGCAAGTGACACTGTTCCCTTTCTGACACCTCCCCCACATACAGTGCCACAAAGCAGTGAAGTAGGTTGCTCCGTGCTGGCAAATACCTAAGGCTGTACCACTTACAACATAACAGGTGCACCAAGACAAAGAAATATGGCCCAAATGAAGGAACAGATGAAAATTCCAGAAGAACTAAGCAATGAGGAGATAGCCAAGCTATCAGATGCCGAGTTCAAAACACTGATGATCAGGATGCTCACAGAATTGATTGAGTATGGTCGCAAAATAGAGGAAAGCGTGATGGCTATGAAAAGTGAATTAAAAGAAAATGTACAGGGAACAAACACTGAAGGCAAGGAAACCAGGACTCAAACCAATGATTTGTAACAAAAGGAAGAAATAAACATTCAACTGGAACAGAATGAAGAAATAAGAATTCAAAAAAATGAGGAGAGACTTAGTAACCTACAGGACAACTTTAAATGTTCCAACATCCAAATCATAGGGGTGCTAGAAGGAGAAGAGGAAGAGCAAGAAATGGGAAACTTATTTGAAAAAAAATAATAAAGGGGAACTTCCCCAGTCTAGCAAGGGAAATAGACTTCCAGGAAGTCCAGGAAGCTCAGAGAGTTCCAAATAAGGCGGACCCAAGAAGGAACACACCAAGATACATCATAAATAAATTATCCAAGATCAAAGATAAGGAGAGTATCTTAAAAGCAGCCAGAGAAAAGGAGAGGGTTACCTACAAAGGAGTTCCCAGAAGACTATCAGCTGATTTCTCAAAAGAAACCTTATAAGCAAGAAGGGGCTGGTAAGAAGTATTCAAAGTCATGAAAGGCAAGGACCTACATCCAATTACTCTATCCAGCAAAGCTTTCATTTAGAATGGAAGGGCAGATAAAGTGCTTCCCAGATAAGGTCAAATTCAAGGAGTTCATCATCACCAAGCCCTTATTAAATGAAATGTTAAAGGGATTCACCTAAGAAAGGGAAGATGATTAAAATATGAACAGTAAAATGACAACAAACTCACAACTATCAACAACCAAACCTAGAAAACAGAAACAAAAACTAAGCAAACAACTGGAACAGGAATAGAATCACAGAAATGGAGATCACATGGGTTATCAGTGAGGAGGGGAAGAGGGAAGAATGGGTGGAAAAGTACAGGGAATAAGAAGTGTAATTGATAGGAACAAAATAGACAGGGGGAGGTTAAGAATAAATAGTATAGGAAATGTAGAAGCCAAAGAACTTATATGTACAACCCATGGACATAAACTGGGAGGGTATGCAGGGTGGAGGGGGTAAATGGGAGGAAAAAAATAGGACAACTGTCAAAGCATAATCAATAAAATATACTTAAATAAAAACAGTTCCCACCCACAGGGATGTAACAGTGTAAGGAAAGAGACATAAAAATAGGTCATTTGAAAAAAATGGGATATGTCTATAACACAGAGGATTAAAGGATTATAAATACATGAATAATGAAATGAGTGAATGAATCTATCCATCCATTTACTTTAAACAATGAGAGGCAAGTATTTAAGGGCAACTTTGCTACTTCCTGCATGTGGCAGTTTGAAAACATATATGCAGATTTTTCAATACTCCTATCAAGAGGTAAGGTTGATACTCTTTCTCTTGAAACTGAGTAGGATTTTTGACTATTTTGCCCAATAGAATGTGGTGGATGTGATGCTATGTGATTTCCAAAGTGAGGACATAAAAAGTGATGCAGATCCTGCCTTGCTCGCTGGAACACTCATGCTGGAGCCCCAGGTACCATCTGTGAGGAAGCCCAAGTCAGCCCAGAAAGGAACTTCCTGGAGAATCCCTGGGACTAGATGAAGAGAGAGATGCCTGGCCATCCCCTAGTTGTTCCAACCCCCCTACTGTTTCAACTCCAGCCACTGATAGCATCCACATGAGAGATCCCAAACCAGAACTGCCTCGCTGAGACCTTCCTAGATTTCCTGGCCCACAGAAACCATAAGAGATAATAAGACATTTATTGTTGTTCAAAGACACTAAGTACTGGGGAGATTTGTTATACATCAGTAGATAAATAAAACAGTTGTTTTTGTTTTTGCTTTGTCATGAGATTGTGCTTTAACAAACACTGAGAACATGTGGCATTAGCTTTGAGTTTGGGCAGCCAGCAGAGACTAGAAGAGCCCTGAAGAAATTATTAGCAGAAGCTTGATGGACATTGAGGAATCTGTTGTAAAAGTTTAAAGGAAGTGAGGAAAACTTTATTGAATACTGGAGGAAAGGAGATCTTTGTTAATATGGCGGTGGAAAGATCAGCAAAATTGTCACCTGCAGTAATGTGGAAAATAGAAAATGTAACAAATGAACCCATGGGTCTGGATTAGAAAATTTGCAAGCAGAAAGTTAGAAAGGCCAGCTGTTCTCTTTCAAATGTGTGTGCTAAGATAGAAATAGAGAGCTACGAGCCCAAAATTCAACCATTCAGTTTTCAATAAAAATTATAGAAGAATATGAAAATGCCAGGACTTTCTATGTTTGAAAATAAAAATGTTTCTTAGTCCTGATCTAGCTAGATGGCAACAAGCAAACAAACAAACAACTCAAAACCAAACAAAAAAACCCTCTCAAATTAAGGAACACTTTCAGGGCAAAGATCAAATCCAAGGTGGCCCTATAATATCTTGTATTAAGATCTCAGAAAGATGTCAGGTGGTGCCTCATAGATCCTTTCAAACAGACAAAACATCTTCCAGGATATTAAGGGCTTGCCTCACAGACCCTCACTATTCAAAATAGGACTTTTAAGACTCAAGGGAATTTTCCAACCACAACCTCACGGGAAGCCCAAGGTAGAAAAGACTTGCCTTGAAGAGATTTGGAGAGCTTTTGTTTAATGGTGAGGATTATACATTAACATACAAAAATCTCACAAAAAATTTTAAAGGAATTGTACCAGCTTGAACTGAAAAGGACAAAGACAAAACAAAATGAAAAGAGGCCTTTGTTCCCTCCAAAAAATATGAGCAAGAAAGGCTGAGAAACCTACTCATTTACAAACAGGCTAGTTTTTACGGAAAAGTAAAATGACTTTAGAGGGTGAAACCAAGATCATAGGGAGCAACACCAAGAACCACAGAGAATCATTCTTTGGAAGTAAGACCAAGCCTTAAGCAAGGAACTGACAACATCTGCCCATGGACCAGAGACTACTATGTGCTTCTTGTTTTCTTCTCTATGAACAGGAGTGCCTAGAATGCTTATCCTTCATCTGATCCACCACTGTGCGTTAGGTATGTGGGACAGACAACAGGTCACTCTGTTTCGCTAGTCTTCAGATTGAGGGCATCTGTAACTAAGGAACCACACCTGAAGAAATGTACCCAGGGAAGGTAATTTGCACTTGATTTGAGTTAGATGATGAGGTCCTGAACCTGAAGCCTGATACCTTAAAGCCATGAAACTGCAGGGGTCTCAGGAAGGGGGTAAGTGTGTTTTGCTTGTGAAATTGGTGCCTAGAGAGTAAGCTGCTGTGGTGGCTTTAAAATATGTCTACAGATACTTTGACACTCTTGTCAGGAGGCTGGTCTGTGTTTCTTCTTCTTGAAACTGGATAGGCTTTTGAAATTGTTTTGACCAATAGAGTACGGCAGAGGGATGCTATGTGAGCAAGGTCACGACTGGATTTGAAACATTCCACAAATTGTTCACTATTCATTTGTTCATTTATTCAGCAAATATTTTATTGTGTGTCAACTGCGTGTCAGGCACTGTGCTAAGCAACGGGACTGTAATGGTGAACAAGAGAGTGATGGTTCCTACTCTAATGAGCTTGTGTTCTCAAGAGAAAATGACAATACAGAAGAAGCAATGACGTATTCTGACAAATGTGGAGAAGAAATTTAAGAGAATGCCACAATAGACTACAACAGGGAATGCTCACTTTAGAAAAGGTGTTCAGGAAAGTTCTCTCCAAGGAGGTGATATTTGAGCTGGAACCTGAAGGTTGAGAAGTAGTCAGCTATGTGAGGAGGAGACGCTTGACATTTTTTGAGAGTATGTGTGTTTTTCACACAGTACCTTGTCATGTCGCTTCACTTTTTAGAGCCTTAGATGAGAAGGACTGGCCAAGAAGAAGCTCACAGGGCCCCCCAGAGTGACTCTTTAAATTTTGCCACTTGAGCATATCTCTTGCCTCACCTAGTCCTGGCCCTGTGTGTTGGCCCACATATTTTAGGTCTAGTGCATTTCTGCTTATCAAGTTTAAGACTCATTTAACTAAATAAAAGAATCAACATAGACACAGATACACATATCTAGGAAAAAGTGAAAGGAAAAAGTGTGGTTTTATTTTTATTTATTTTTTATTAAGTTTAATTAATTATGCTATTACCATTGTCCCAATTTTTCTCCCTTTGCCCCCTCCCCCCCAGCATCCTCCACTCCCTCAGGCAATCCCTACAGCATTGTTCATGTCCATGGATCATGCATACAGGTTTTTTGGCTACTCCATTTCCTACACTGTACTTTACATCCCCATGGCTATTCTGCACCTTCCTATTTGTACTTCTTAATCCCCTCACCTCTTCACCCATTCCTCCA
This sequence comes from Macrotus californicus, assembly GCA_007922815.1. Lineage (NCBI taxonomy): Eukaryota > Metazoa > Chordata > Mammalia > Chiroptera > Phyllostomidae > Macrotus > Macrotus californicus. Next base: position 8,263 of record VMDR010010636.1, on the reverse strand, counting down.
CACCCCCCTCCTATCTGGCAACCACCAAAATTCTGTCTGTATCCATGATTCTGTCTCTGTTCTTCTTGTTTGCTTAGTTTGTTTTTTAGATTTGTTTTCGATAGATATGTATTTATTGCCATTTTATTATTCATAGTATAGATCTTCTTTTTTCTAAAATAAGTCTCTAACATTTCATACAATAATGGTTTGGTGATGATGAACTCCTTTAGTTGTTTTTCTGTCTGGGAAGCTCTTTATCTGCCCTTCTAAATGATATCTTTGCTGGGTAGAGCAATCTTAGCTCTAGGTCCCTGTTTTTCATGACTTTGAGTATTTCTTGCCAGTCCCTTCTAGCCTGCAAATTATCTTTTGAGAAATCAGCTGATAGTCTTATGGGAACTCCCCTGTAGATAACTATCTGCTTTTCTCATGCTGTTTTTAAGATTCTCTTTATTGTTAACCTTTGACATTTTAGTTATGATTTGTCTTGGAGCGGGCCTCTTTGCATCCATCTTATTTGGGACTCTGTGCTTCCTGGACTTGCATGTCTATTTCCTTCACCAAATTAGAGAAGTTTCTTTCATTATTTTTTTCAGATAGATTTCCAATTTCTTGCTCTTTCTCTTCTCCTTCTGGTACCCCTATGATATGAATGTTGGAATGCTTAAAGTTGTCTGAGAGGCTGCTTACACTATTCCTCATTTTTTTGGATTCTTATTTCTTCTTGTTGCTCTGATTGGTTGTTTTTTTGCTTCCTTATGTTCCAAATCATTGATTTGATTCTCGGCTTCATCCACTCTACTGTTATTTCCCTTTCAGTTGTTCTTTATTTCAATTAGTGTTTCCTTCTGATTGGATCTTTTTTATGCTGTTGAGGTCCTCACTAAATTCCTTGAGCGTCTTTATAATTAGTGTTTTGAACTTGCATCTAGTAGATTGCTTCTCTCCATTTTGTTTAGTTCTTTTTCTGGAGTTTTTATGTGTTCTTTCATCTGGGCCATGTTCCCTTGTCTCCTCATTTTGGCAGCTTGTGTTTGTTTCTATGTATCAGGTAGAGCTGCTATGACTCCCTGTCTTGGTAGCGTGTCCTAATGTAGTAGATGTCCTGTAGGGTCCAGTGGCAAAGCGTCCCCTATCACCTAAGCTGGGTACTTGAGGTGAGCCCTTCATGTGAGCTGAGTACACCTTCTTCTTGTAGTTGAGCTTTGATTGCTGCTGGCAGGTCAATGGGAGAGATTTACTTAGGCCAGTTAGCTGCAAGGATTGACTTTGACCACTGACCACTAACCTCTGCCCTCTGTGAAGGATCAGCTGCGTGGGGCAGGGTAGAGGTGCTCTGACATAGTCTATAGCTGTTCAGTGGGTGTGCAGGCTCTGAGGTTTCTCATGTGATGCAGGCCAAGGTCAACCCTCACCTGTGTTTTGCCTGGGGCCACCCTGCCTGGGCTATAAAACAATCCGAAATGGATGCTATTTTTGCTAGGCTTGGAGATTCCCAGGTGAAGCCAAACTGTGAATCTAGGATGGCTGCTGCTAGTGCTAGGCCTGGGGCCAGTTAGCAAAAGGTAAGGGGAGTTGGGACTCACTGAGGCTGGCTGTTGAGAGAATTTAGGAAGTTGTGAAGCATGAGCCCAAATCAGCCATTCCTATGGAAAAGCAGCTTGGGTGGGCCTATAAGTTGGGTGGGACAGAGTCTCAGTGGATCTCCAGGGTGGGGAAAACAGTGTGGCTAGGTTGGTGGAATCTCAGATATGGCACCAGCCTGATGGCTCTGTGGCTCAGGGTAAGGGAGAGGGTTCAGAAAGGGGATTATGGCCTCTGCCTCCCTTTCTGTCTGGGAGAAAGCTGTCCCCCAGCTCTCGCCTGGATGCCAGACACTTCACTTTCTCCCTGCATGACGTTGCTGCCTTTCAAGCTGCTACTCTGGTGCTGAAGCTCAGAGGGAGTGAGTCTAAGTCTGTGTGTGGGCTCTTTAAGAGGAACTGCTTGGGGCTCCAGAAGTTTCTTTTACTGACTCAATTCCCACTGGTTTTTGCAGCCAGAAGCTATGGGGACTTATCTTCCTGGCACTGGAACCCTGGGTTGGGGGGCCTTGTGTGGGGCTGGGACTCCTATCTCCCAAGATATCCCTCCCAAATTTTTATCACCACCAGCTCATTCTGTGTCTGTGCCCCTCCTCCCAGTCTGGATGGTTGTGGTTTTTTTAATTCCGTAGTTGTCAGACTTTCATTCAACTCGATTTCTGATGGTTCTGAGTGCTGGTGTTCTATATTTTAGTTGTAATTTTGATGTGTTTGGGTAAGGAGTTGAGCCGTGTTTACCATTGTGTTTTTAAATGTTATTAGTAATGAGAATTTTATGATAAGTAGCAGAACTGACTTTTCTATTCAGGTAAAGGACTTGCTAAGGTATAAGCCTAGGATTATGTAGTGGGGTGAGAAGTGTCACTAAGCTCATAATATTTTTCTATGTGTTAGGTGTTGAACTAATCAGTTCCAAATGGGCAAGGGCAGTGATATCTTCAGAAAGAGAAGGAGAGAAAGAGGGAGAGGGGGAGAGAGAGAGAGAGAGAGAGAGAGAGAGAGAGAGAGAGAGAAAGAGAGGAAATGTTCAGTCAGTGATCTCACTGAGGAATTATGAGTCCTGCTCAAGCAGGGGACTTTTGGAAAAATTCAATATTCACAAAGTCCTCTTTTGTAACATAAGTATTTTTTGGTCATATTCTTTGAAACTCCCTCTCTCAGAGATTTGAAGAGTATGTTACGGTATTGGACTCAGAATGTATCTCTTCCCCTTTCTTTAGTGGAATCGTTTCTCCCTTGAAAGTTCTAAATCATTCCTGGGACACCGAAGACATTAGCCGAGGTGAAACTATGTGACTTGCAGACATGCCAGGGGAGGTGGTGCCTAGCAACAGACCTGAAACACATTCTGTACTTCAGGAAGAGCTAATGTGTGTCTCCTTACTTCATATTTTATCTTCTAAGTATTCTTTTGGTATAAGCAGTGTTGCTTATCCTACCATTGCTCATTTCTCTTTTGCTTTCTTTGAGGGATTATTTTTCCAGAGGAAAATGTGGTTCAAGGTAATTTCCAATTCTTCATATTTATTACTGTTTCATTATTAATGTCTTTTTACTCTGACGACGTGTGTTCTTTTTTCCTTCTCTCTCATATAACGTGCATTCTTTTCACACGTCCTATATTGTAGGCACCACTGCAGCCGAATCTGGCCCAGGGCTCAGGAGACCAAGGAAGGCATGGAGTCACCTTTTCCAAAAGGCTCAGGCCAATGCAGGTTTGTTGACTGACAAGCCAGGCATTGTCTTCCGGGTGCTGGTGATCTAGAGTTTAGTGAGTCTGTGGGAGAACTCACAGTCTAATGTAGTTACCTCTACATAAATGTGTACAGTAAAGAGGTAATTATAACACTGGTTTATAAATATTGAAAAAGTTTAGAGAATGTGCTTGGGGTGGGCTATGCAGAAGTGGTATCACAATGAGTATTCTTCTGAAGGGCAATTTCGAGTTTATTAAGTGGACCAGGAGAACATTCCAGATAAGGAGATTTATAAAGTTAGTAGTTTGTCCATTTGTTTTTTTCATTCATTCATTGACTCACTGACTGGTTGATTGAGTGATTGATTCATCAAATAGCTTTTGTGTGCACAAATATTCTAGGAAGTGGTCGTACAAAGTGAATGAGAAGGGTCTCTACCCCAGAGAGCTCACAATAGATACGGAAACAAATGCCCGATATGTTTTTAAGTGCCAAGATAGAAGTCTATATAAGGCACAGTGGGGGCACAAGGGGGGAGCTAACTCTTTCTGGGGGAAGCTTCAGGAAGAGTTTCATAAAAGGGGTAATGTTAGAATAGAATTTTAAGAGACAGGTGATTGTTTACCAGGCTTATATGAAAGAGGGTGAAGGCAAAAGAAAATTTTGGGCACTGTGCATAAAACTGTAAGGAATTCAGCCTAATTGAAGCTTCAGGTGTATGTGGTGGGACACAGGGATAGAAAAGCCTGAAGAGGTGGTACTGGAGACGTGTCCGGAAGATCACAGAGTAGAAAAAATGTGAGACCCAGTGAGGTCACTTACAGTAAGTAATCTGACCTGTCTGAGGTCAGGGAAGGGGAAGAAACTAGAGAGGAGGGAGGCCTGGAATGCTGGTCTGAAGCAGATGAAGCTTTTCCCTGCCAGTGATGGGGAGCCATAGAGGGATTTAAAAAATATTGTTTAAAATTTTATATTTGTAAAAATTTACCTATGGTAAAGTTTGCTCTACTTGGCGTACAGTTCCATGAATTTTGACAAATGTATGTAGTCATGTATGAACCCTCACAGACAGATATAAAATAGTTCCATCACCCCCAAAGAAGGCTTTAGGCTGCCCTGTTTGAGTCACCACTCATTCCAGGCAACCACCGATCTGTTTTCTGTGCCTGCAAGTTTGCCTGTTCCAGAATGCCACATAAATGCGATCATAATTTATAATCTGTTGAGTATGGCTTCTTTCACTTAGCCTAATGCGTTTGAAAGCCAACCATTCAATGTGTGCGTGAGCAGTCTGTTCCTGTTCGTTGTCCAGTGGTGTTCTGTTGTGTGCATGTACTATGGATTGTTTATCCATGTCACAGCTGAAGGACTTTTAGGTTACTTTCACTTTTTGGCGATTAGGAGAAAAGCCACTATGAACATTCTGGTACAGTTTTTCTTTTTGTATGAACATAAGTTTTCATTTCTCTTGGGTAAATACCTGGGAATAAAATTACTGAGTCATGTGGAAAGTGTATATTTAACTTTTTTAGAAACTGTCAAGGTGTTTTCTAAAGTGCCTATACCCTTTCATTCCTACTGGCAACAGGAGAGTTCTGGTGGCTTCGCATCCAGCTCTTGGGACCGTCAGTGGTTTTTTTTTTTTTAGTTTTAGCAGTTCCCATAGGTCTATGATGGTATCTCACTGAGATTTTATTTTTCATTTCCCAAATGACTAGTGATGTTGAACATTTTTTCATGTGCTTTTTTTTTTTACCATGCATTTATCTCCTTTGGTGAAGTGTGTCTTCAAATCTGTTACCCAATTTATTTTACTGGGCTGTTTGTGTTTTTATTATTGAGTTTGGAGAGTTTTAAAATATATTCTGGATGCGAGTCTCTAATCTGATATATACTTTACAAATGTTTTCTTCCAGTTTGTGGTTTGTCTTTTTCTTTTCTCAACAGTGTCTTTGGAAAGAGCAGAATCTTTTCTTTCTGATGTGTTGAGTTTATGAATTTTTCTTTTATGAATCCTACTTTTGGTGCATTTTCTAAGAAATCTTTGCCTAAGCAAGGCTATAAAGATTTTACCCTATATGTTCTCTTTGAAATTTTATAGTTGAAGGTTTGCATTTAGTTCTACAATTATTTTGGGTTAATTTTTGTAGAAGGTAATTGTATGGGGAGAGGCTTGTTTCTTCTTTCTTTTTGAGAAGACTTTACTTTTCTGGGGCGGTTTCAGGTTCATAGCAGAACTGAGAGGAAGACACAGAGATCTCTGTGTCCCTCCTTCCTCCCCACTGTCACCACGCCCACCAGAGTGGTGTGTTTTCGATGGCTTTGGGCAAAGGGATAGTGGCATGTATTCAGCGTTACAGTAGCACAAAGAGCAACGTCACTGCCCAGCAGCTCTCTACACTCTGCCTGTTCGTCCTCCACTTCATCCTGCCCAGTCCCTGACAACCATGGATTTTTTTTTTTTTTACTGTATCTGTACCTTTGCCTTTTCTAGACTGTCATATAGTGGAATTGTACAGTTTGTAGCCATTTTAGATAGGCTCCTTTCACTTGGTAATATGGATTTAAGTTTCCTTTTTTTTTATGGCTTGGTAGCTCATTTATTTTTAGCGCTGAGTAATATTTCATTGCCTGGATGTACCTTAGTTTACTGATCCATTTACCTATGGAAGGGCATCTTGGTTGCTCCCAAGTTTTGGCAGTTTTCAGTAAGCTGCTGCAAACATGAGGTTCATTTCTTTTCATTCAAGGCTGTATTTAGGAAGCTTGCTCCAGCAACAACATGGAGAATGTATTGGAGGAACAAGAAAAAGATTGGGTTCAATGTTTCCCAATGAGTTTGTCTCTTACTGTTTTAGGACGTGTTGTACATGAGTAGGTACGTGGGAAAAGCCTTTATAACACAGTGATCACTGGCATACAGAAAGCAATTAAGTTGCTTTGACCAATCTGAGCAGTAATGTAAAAAACGTACCAGTCAGCCTACTGGATTGAACCCTTATTTTGACCTAATATTTACTCATTTCTTTATCACTTAGTGGATACCAGAAATTTAAAAGGAAGAATATTTTCTCTTTTATGCTCCATGATTGTATAAATGAGTGAAATAATTAGTAGTGTGCTTCACTAGTACTCGGGGTGGTAGGATAATAAGGGAAGCTAGATTTACTTTGATCAGTGGATTAAAAACTACTTGTTTTAGGAAAATCTAGGTATTGGCTTATGAGAGATGAAATTGCAGAGATTGATTGTCATTTATTCTGCAGACAGCACAGATAATACATAAGAAATAAAAGTGATTTCTTTTGTCTATTTTAAAAGTTTGTTTTCAGGGAATAAATAAAGTCTATGTGTTTCTTGAATTTCATTTAAATTGATTTAGAAACTATCAAGTGGGGGTAAAATGAGATGATAGGAGTTTAGGCTACGGAATCCGTCACTCAGGTTCAAATTCTAGTTTCGCTAACTGTGACATAGGAAGAGGTAACGTGATGCTGTGATCGCATTTCCTCCCTGAACAGTGGAAATGCTAATGAGAGTACTTATATGTAGGGTTCTTGTGAAAACGAATTGAAATGACACCTTAAAATGCCTAACCAAGACTGTGACCAATAAATATGTGCTATCATAAACATGAACAAAATCAAGAGGAATTGTACAGAAATATCACAATGAAATATTCCATGGCTTCCTTCCACAGGGAGTTTGCAATTTGCAATCTATTTTGGGGAGGCAGATATGCAAAGGGCTACCACTTAAAACCCAACCAGAATGAAATGTGTTTTATTATACTTACAAGATGAGATGAGGATAGAGTGATTAATGATCCCTGGATATATTAGAGCAGCAATTTTCAACTTTTTTTTTATTATCTCATGGCACACATAGACTAATTACTGAAATTCTGCTGCACATCAGTAAGTACATATTTTTTGCTGACCTGACAAAAATGATTATAATTTTGATTCGTTCACAGCAGAGAACTATTGTGTTGGCTTGTCATCTTTGTATTTGACAATCTAAGGCAGGGATGTCAAACTCATTTTCACTGGGGGCCACATCAGCCCCCCTTGTGGTTGCCTTCAACTCCTTAACAGTTAAGGAGTAGTTACATTTATACAGTCCTAAAATTATTTCAGCCCTTTGAAGACCACTGCAAGGCTGATGTGGCCCCCGGTGAAAATGAGTTTGACACCTCTGATCTAAGGGAAAAGAAGTCAGTGCCCCTGACTAAATAGTCAGGCATTGCCTCTTTTAAAATTTCTTGTGGCACACCAGTTGAAAATCGCTGTATTAGAGGATGCTTCTGCCAAGGGCAACGTTTGATCCGGATCATGGAGGTGGAGGAGGGATACCGTAAATGGAGAAGCAGAGGGAAATGGCCTAGACATGGCCCAGAAAGAGTTTAAAAAAGAATCTTGAGCTTAAGAGTAGAAAGGAGAGGGGATGATGGGAAAAGAAGTGATAAGCAAGCAAAGAGCAGATCGAAAGGGTCCAGGATGCCAAGGGGGAGAGATTGGACTTGTTTTTACTTATTCACAATATTTTATAACTTTTTTTTCGTATCAGTGATCTGAAAAAGCCAGCCTGGAAGAAAACTCATGCAAAGTTTTATTTCCCTTCCTTTGGGGGTGGGGGGAACCCAACCAAACAAACCACCCTTGTAAATCATTAATGGCCTATTTTATAAAGGAGATTACAGTCTTAAGAGTTACTATTTTTCTATTCAGCAGAGAAATTAAAAAGAAGCATATTGAATTATGTGAAATATGAATTGGTCTCTGTGCTCCAGTACCTATCTGGGACAGATTTATAAATACTCAAGTCACATAAATGACCATTGTTTAGCAACTTTAATGTTAAGGAACTGTTAATGGCAAAGCAAGGACATTGAAAGAAAGTTTTAAGGAAAAAAATAGTTGTAGTCTGGAAAGCTTAAGGTCATACTTGTGTTCTGCATTCATTTATGTCTAACCAGAACTTGAAGATTTTTCGTTTTCT
>VMDR010010635.1:0-30318 GCA_007922815.1 Macrotus californicus | reverse complement strand
TTTACACCCACAATTTTTATACTAAGTTATCTTTTTTGTAATGTTCTCTTTTTACCAGCCCACATTTCTTCATTCTTAGTAGACCTTCATGTCTGTCATCAAAAAACTCACTTATTTATAGCTTTATTCTTCCTCTTATTAGTTACATGTAGTTGTTTCCTTAATGTCTCTTTCTATTTATCTCAGTCTAAATACTAAACCTCTCATAAACTCATTTACTTTTGAAGGTTACAGTATTAGAGTAAATACTGATGCACATACACTGATGTGTTTATATGAATGTGTGTTTTCCATTCTTCTCACAAACAAGTGGTGAGTTAAAGTGAAAACAGCCCTGGTCTTGGTGCTTACAATAGTAAATATGAGAAACATGTTAATTCACATCCCACATCATGTGTCCGGACGGCAAACTCATCTATCATCATGATTAACAACTTCATTATCACCGCAAGAAAACAACAGTAATATAAAATATTCCCTATTTATCGAATGCCTACCATGAGGTAAGCTCTGGGCTAGCATTATGAGTTCATGATTTATGAGCATAAGAGCAACCTCCTTATTGCCTCCAAATCACCATCGGTTCAAACCCAGCAACCATACACGCACAGAACAGCCCAGGCCATAAGTGAGGGAGGAGCCCAGGACAGGCAGCATCAAAGGCCCCAGGCTTCTCAGTAATCCACACTGCTTCCCTAAACTACTTACCCCAACCACAAAGAGGTGAGAGGGCCTGCTTCCAAGGCATTTGCAAGGGTTACACAGAATATGATAGAGTGCCCGTTCCAAAATCTGGAACACATTAGGGGGTCAATCAACATCAGCTGAGAACAAATTCTCACCAACGGACATTTCTTTTAAGTGTTTACTGTTTATGTAATAATTGACCTCACCACATTGGAAACCCATGAGGACAGGAATACTTCCAATCTCCCACAGCGAATGGGGAAAGGCAATACTTGAGATAATGTCAATACTTGAGAAAACGGCTGATAAAGGCAGTACGGATACAGTCCAGTTGTTCAACAAGCACTCCCCAGGCCCCGCGTATAAGGCAATCTTTTAGGGTTCGGGGAAATTAAGAGTCATCCCCACCTCACAACAGAAGGTCTGTTACAGGGCTCAGAAACAAGGTGGTTAGGACCCGAAAGGGAGATGGATGGTGTATTGGCTATGCAAACCTAGTTTTTTTAATAATAAAACTGCCAAGTTTTAATTTATAACATCATCTTTAAAAACTCTTATTGTGTAATCGTTTTCCAAGAGAAAAGTTATGTAAATAATCTTTTTCCACTGTACTTGCTCCTTCCTTTTAGTAGCTGCTCTATCTGACTACTACACTTAGCTTTGTCAGGTGAATGGATGGTATTATGTTCTTGCCTCATTTGCTCTCCTCAATAGTTATTCAATGAAAATAAATAATTCACCCACATTGTCACAGACTGAAATTCAGGATCTTTGCTCACTCCAGACATGAATGTAAGTAGTTACGGCATAATTACCCGCTAATTGTTCTGTGATTACATTTACCTTTAGTTGTCACAACTTTAAAGGGTATCCTAATTACAGCTCAAATAATAGCATTCCTCCATCATGTTATCCTCAGATTAACTGCAGTGCAGAATAAAGGTATTTATTTCTTTGAAACGTGATCATTTCATTCTGGACATTAAAGAATTTTAAAGAGAGGCAGTTATTAATGAGGAAAGCTCATGCTATTTTGCCCTTGTCCAAAAGGAAAATTTATCAGAAGGCACAAGTAATGTGTTAATGCAAAAAAAGACACTCTAAAATTATACATCTAATTGTGGGCTTGTTTTGATCTTTTCTTTGTATAAAGCCTGACTGGCAACTAAAATCTTTTAGAGCAATAGTAATTGGCATGGCATGGATCACTGACAAGTACAGCTAATGCCGTTTGTAGCTGTCGGTACACCAAGGCCTTCTTAATGAGACGGCTTTTGGCTTAAGTGAGGACACAGTTCAACAAACGGAGGAATAGAAACTGCCCAGTATTTCCTTAGCCTTTTCTTTCTTTCTCTTTCCTTCCTTCTTTCCTTTTCTTTCTTTCTTTCTTTCTTTCTTTCTTTCTTTCTTTCTTTCTTTCTTTCTTTCTTCTTTCTTTCTTTCTTTCTTTCTTTTCCTTCCTTCATTCTTTCCTTCCTATCTTTCTCTCTCTCTCTCTCTCTATCTCTCTATCATCTATCTACCTTAAGAAAGAAAAGAGTTAGCAAGTGCTTTTCTGCTGGTGAGCCTGTTCATAAGCTCTGACTGTCTTTTGGTTCCCATGTGCTGCCCGGCTGAGGCCTGGCTTCTCCCAGTCACTGAGAAAATCCTGAACAGGAAATACAATGCATTTGAAGCTACCCTCGCCTCACCATTCCTGTCCCTCCCCTACACCGTGGGAGAATATGAGACCCATTTTGGGCCTGAAATGAAAAATTTCTAGCCACAAACCACGATGCCTCACTCCTCGCTTAGCCCGAGTTTCTTGGGGAGAACCCTGAGTTAACTAGTCTTTTGGAAGTATCTCAGCTCTTACAACAGAAGGTGGGTGGGAGATTTGTCTATTTTGAGACCAGTGTGTTAAGGAGGTAGTGGTAACACTGCAGGAAAGCTTCCATGGTGGGGGCTGATATTAGCAATGAGTGCTTGAAAAACAGGAATACAGAAACCAAACTTGGGACGGCATGATTATTTTTCTGGCTCTCTTTTCCATGAGATCTAACTTCCTCTGATACAAACCTAGTATATGTGTGTATGTATATATCACACACATACACACACACATATACATATGTACATACGTGTGTGTGTGTGTGTGTGTGTGTGTATAAAATAGAAGGTGATAAGGCAATGTGTAGAGTAGAGGCTATGTAAAGGACCTTGGAGTCAAATATCTGTAGGTTCTAATGTTTGTGGCCAATTACTTTTACCCTTTTGAAACTAAATTTATAAAAATGTAACATGTGGAAAATAGAAGCACTAATGCATAATGTTACTGTAAGGACTGAATGGGATAATGTACTTAAAATACTTAGAATAGTGCCTGGTACATAGAAAGCATCATTATTTCATTATGATGATGATGATGATGATGATTATCAAAATTATGGCATGCTCTGAAGGTTTATTGTCAAAACTATTTTTCTTAGTTCTGAATCCAATCTATGACAGATCTAAATTCTTTTTTGCTAAAATGTGGATACATTTTACAATATTATATATAATGTGTATGTGCATGTGTGTGTGTGTGTGATTTATTTAACATGCTAAAGTGCTCCAGCTGATCCCAGGTATTTCCATTTTCACAAGCATCCATAGCCCCTATAGCCTTTAAACCATGATACCTGTTGCTCTGTCTCATTGCAGATGTATCAGTTTCTAAACTTTATTTGCCAGAAATATTAGCATTGGAGAACCTGTACTTTGCAGCATTGTAACCTGATTATTATATATAAGTGAGGCAGAATATTCCAAAGATCTAGTTCTTATTTACCTTTTGAATTAACTACTTCATTAAAACACTATTTCTAATATATGCCTAAATGTAACCCATAGAATGTGCACATACACATACTAAATTTATATTCAGTAAACTTACACATGGCCACTCTTCCATTTTGCAACATTTCCATCACCCTAAGAAGTTATTTCACGCAGTCCGAATGTCAATCCCCATTCCCACCTCAACCCTGCACTACCACTGATGGGCTTTCTACCTTCACAGTGTCACCTCTTCTGAAATTTCACAGAAACAGAACCACACAGCACGGAGCTGTGTGTCTGATTTCTTCCATGTGTCATGCTTTTTTGGTTTATCCATGTTTTTCTGTGTATCTGTCATTTGCCCCTGCGAATTGCCAAGTAGTATTCTGTTGTACCATGGACTTCATTTCATTTATTTGTTTAACTACTGATGGATATTTGGATTGTTTTCAGTTTGAAGTTCATGTAAATAATGTCACTATAACATTTGCTCCTCTACCTTTTTTTATGTGAATGTATCTTTTGGAATCTAACAAGTTTCTCTCCGGCTCCCAGAGAAACATAAATAATGCACCTTGCCAGAAAAACAGGAATTCAGTTTCAAGTTTCACAGGCTCCTTGAACTTGGAATGTCACCTACTGGTCCCTGGATCCCAAATTAAAAGCTCATTCCTAAGAACAGGCAGACCATGATTTTAAGATGCAAACAAAATATTCTTCTTTCCTTATACAAAATTACAATTATACTGTGTTTTGAAAAAAATGGAGCAATTGTCCTCCAAAAAACTAAAGTCATCTATCAAGCTAATCGTGATCAACCACATGTAAGTCTTGGGACCAGAAGGAGCTGTGAGCTGCCATGACATCTGCTATGTTGGCAACGTACAACCAGCCAAGGCTCTAGAAATCTATACCCCAGGAAGTGTGTAATGTGGTAAAGCAGCAAGATGCGGCAACCTCGTGGCTTGACCTCAAGTCCTGAATCCTCAAGAAAGAGGGACAAGAAGTGACACACTCCATCAGCAATCAGTCACCCCTGTTTGAGGACATGTCCCATTGCATGCTCACAGTTGTGAAAGAGACGAACAAGTGTCAAGTGTGGAGCCTGCCCTCCAGAAATTTGGAGTTCTTTGGTGCTCATGATTTATACAGGAAAACTCTTCTTATTGAGCTTCGAAAAAATAGTGTCTAAGAGCCAATTTCAACATCACAGAGTCATTTGAAGTTCACTTCCCATAAGATTTATGGCACTGAGCTCCTTCTAAAAAATAGGACATAATTATGTGGATATGGTGCCTCACACAGATTAGTCATTTAATTCATTATGGCTGTTAGGACTTGTCCCATTCCATTAGAATCCCTATGTAATAGCTGAGGAATTGGATATATAAATACATAACTGCAAATAATTTATTAGCGTTGTAGTGGAGGCAAAAGAAACATGCTCTCCAAGCTCAAAAGAGGAAAGAATTGTCACAACCCTGGCTGTCTAGGAGAGGGGTGCAGATGAAGTACCAGAAGACGAGAAATGAACTGTGCTTTGGAGCATGAGCAGAAGTTGGCAAAGTGGATCAGAAATAAAAATTAAACAGAGAATATTTTAGGCAGAGGAATAATGTGTAACAAGACACGGACAATGGAAGTGTGTGGGATATTTGGTGCAAGGACTTTTCCAATGTGGCTAGAATGGGGGTAAGAGAACAAGGAGAATGGAGTTTTGACCCTTCCAGGTTTTGGCAGCCTGGGAAAGCAGATGGATGGCCAGTCAGTGAGGCTGATCCTTGGTCATGACATGGGTTATTGTTTATCAGGAAGAGGTTAGTGTAGCCTACATTTGCACGATATCTTGTGCAGCAGAAAATGTCTCATTTAAAATTCATTTCCTTTGTTCCTCAACACTACCTGAAGATGAGGTGCCATAGGCATCTTTGGCCCAATTTTTAATCAGAACACTTTTCCAGAGAGGTTAATTGATTTTCCTAAATCATACAAGCAGTTGGTTGTCTCATTTCAAGGTAGGACGACTAACTGCAAATATGATGATGCTTTTCAATTGCTCTTGGTCTTTGAAGTCTGACTCAAAGTCTTTGAAGTCTTTTTATTGAGAAAGTGAAGGTTTCCAGCAACAGTAGTATTATAATGGTTCAAATCCCTAAAATTATCTATCATCTATCTATCTATCTATCTATCTATCTATCTATCTATCTATCTATCTATCTATCTATTCATTCCTTCCATGGTTATTTATTCTCAAATCTATCAAGCTCTATATTGTATAAATCTATATCTTAGGTTGAATAAATGACTTTTGGGCCTGAAATCAGGGTAGACCTCATGCCAGGCACATTTTTAAATAAGGATCAAAAGAAGATGCTCAGCCTTGAGACCTCTTTCAGAAGCTTGCTGCTGGTCAATATCTAAGAATGACTGTACTATTAAATAGGATTATCATGCAAACTGAATAGACTTCTTCTTATACAGCATGTCCCCAAATTCAAATTGTCATCATCTAAGGGTCACAGAAAATTAAAGCTACCACTTAAGATTTCTCTCTTTCTCTCCTTTCTCCCTTTCTCTATCACACACACATGCACACGCTCACGCACACACACACTCACCCCAATCTAAAGAGCACTGAAATATAGCATGCCTCCTTTGCTTTGAAAACTGCTCAACAGCATCTTGAGGTATATATATCACAGTGTCATTGGCTCACAATTACATATGGAAATGTGTCAGCTGTAGCCTTTGGGGTCCCTGTGCACAGTAAGTTCCTTACCAGAAGTGGCTAATGCTGCCTGATGCACTACCTCCTGTAAGGCTGCCCCCTGCCTGCACCTCCCCTTCTCCCCATACTTTTTCCCTCTGACTACATCTGTTCTTGTGCATTTGTCACACTGAAATAAGAGGGGGTGGGACATGCTGATAAAGAGAACTTATGTTGCCCTTTTTTCTTGCTAAAGATTGAAGTCACTGAAACACTGATGAGTGAATAGGAAATATATAATGAAATATTTTATAAACTAAAAGTTCTTGCAAATTTCAGCATTCACTTGTACTACTACTCTAACATTAGAACTTAAAGAAGGATAGATTCCAAATATCTTGAGGGTTCTTAAAGTAGTTTATTTTATTATTCCACCCAATCATCCTCTGAAGACAGGTGATATAAGAAGATGAAAATATGCTTTGTGGTATTCACTTAACAATTCCATTATCTGACATTCATTTAATTCTTCTCTTGGATCTAGCATTGTGCTCAGCCTTTAGAATACTGAATAAGAAAGGCCTCCCCATTCTCAAGGTTCCCATCATGGAGGACGGTGTGGGGAGGCAAACAAAAGTTGGGTAATTGTGCTGAAGTGTGTGAGGATCTACGGTAGGGTTATCATTGGGTAGTAAGACGAAAGCCCCACTGGCTATTGAAAACAACTTCACATAAATACGCAAAGTCATAACCTTTAAGAATCATTTGGAATTAGATTTCTAGAAAACATGATATGAAGAAAGGAATTTTCAGAGAGTGAATCAACTCACAAAGGAAGTGTTTTTCCCTGGGTTAAGTTAAATGGCTGGAGAAAAAGGTCCTTGGTAGCTAGGATTGGAAGAGTATGAAAGCAGAGACCACAAAAGGAGATTTTTGCACAAACTCATGAATTAGGAATTGTAATTCACTCCTTCATCCAACATGTTTTCCTGAAGTGCCTTCTCTACTAACTGCTGCAGGTACTCAGGTTAAAATAGAGCTGGTCTATGTTTTCACGGAGGATGAGAAACTTTCTAGTGGAGGAAAGCAGACAATTCAAAATAATCACACAAATAAATATCTAATTAATTCACTTTTATAACCTTCTGAGGACAATTTTAGAGTGAAATGTAAGAGTTTAGTCTTTGGCTGTTTGGGAGTCATCAAAGGCTTATATAAGCACAGGTGAGTAAGGGTCAAGTGTTCTGCAGGATTAGATTTGTTTCAAATCACAGGTGATGAAGTGGAGTCATCAAAACTGGCCTTGGTGTAAGCTGTTTTCACCTTAGCTAATCTTTCAATATCAGCAGCGGAGGGATGAGAGATCCAAACACTTTTAGTAGAACCCGCAGAAGAAAATGCCTTCAGCTGTACATGAGGGACAGGTGAGGAGAAGGGATTCACTGAGCTAACACCTGCGCTGACAGCAGCAACATGCACCCATGCTCTCCTTGCACAGAGTCCAAGAGAAGACTGTGGGATGTTGAAATGGACTTGACTCAGGTGTCTCCCTCAGGGAGCAGAAATACGAAAGCACGCCCTTGGATAACTAGTAGATTTTACAGAATTTCAGTTTTTAAGCAGAGACTACAAAGCTCTCAAAAAGTTAGCATTTTTTTCAATTTCATATTTAACTCAGTATGTTCCCACCTGGGTGATAAATGAGTCATTCATAGTTCTTTGAAAACCTACGCTTCATTCATTTGCTTATCAAAATATTTAATGAGCACCTATAGTATATATCAGGCATTAGTAGGCAGTTACTAACAATAGTGAAAAAAGGAGGAGTCTCTATCGTTCCCTGGTGTGTATCGTCTAGCAGAGAAGCCAGACACTAACCACATCATGGCAACGTACAAATAAATTATGGTGAGACAGCATTCCAGGTACTGAAGGATAAGGTGGCAGAGAAGGAAAACACAGGTCCAAGGGATGTTTTTATCAGGAGAAAAAAACTTAACAAAGGGTGAAGAAGCTACAACATTAAAACCAGTGGCCATGCCGTCATGCAGGTGGGTGAAAATAGACCCAAACATTCTACCGTCTTCCATAAGGAAGAAGGCAAGACCCTCCCTGATGGCTACGGAAAGCAGGACGATAGTCATTACAAGAAAGTTAAAGGGTGGCCCATTCACACGCATCTAAGATGTAATTTCCAAATGATCAAAATAGTCTGATAATGGGAAAGTCTGAGTCTGGATGTAGCGAGCTCCTTGTCTCATTCACATTCACGCTGGAAAGAGAACTCGTAGAACTAGGTTCTGGGTGTGCAGATTCCAAGTGGACAGGGGCCAGACAGTACACAACGTGAACTCAGGTGAGAAAAGAAAAAAGTTAAGGGAGGTGAACTGATCGAGGAAAACACAACCTGTACCGAGCATTTGTTTGTACTAACCCTTTCCTTCTAAACTGTCCATGCACCAAGGAGGATGATTTCAGGCTGCTGCAAGACTTCCATCTGGTGGGCTTGCTACTGGCAGTGAGTCTCTGACCCTTATTAGACTTTCTAAAGTGGGAAAAAGCAGCTAAAATAGAGGATCTGAAGTCATTACCTTTCCTTCACACCCTGATATCCAACAGTTTTCTAGTTCTCTGATAAAATCTCAGGATGCTGAGAAGCAATGTTCTGGAGTCCTTCAAATTATACCCTGTCTGTAATCACTGGTGTGGATAAAACAAACAAACAACAAACAAACAAAGAAAAACAGAACACTCACCAGCTGTGCCGCTTCAAGGGTCCGAGATCATGACTGAATCTCAGTTTCCCCACCTTCAGTTTGGGAAACTGCGTTCACAGAGAAAAGCAGCCAAAGTCCTAGAGTGAGCTGTCCTGCAGAGGGAGCTGGGCCCTTGTCCCCGAACAGAGAAAGTACAGGGAGATGAGGCATTCTGGCCTCCTATCCCAGAGATGCCCTGTACCACCAGTCCTCTCTCCTCCCCCCACCCCTCAGGTTCTGCTCTAGTGACTTTGCTCCACTTTGTCCATATAATTTTCAGGGGGCTAGACAGGCACTTACAGGACCCACTCCCTGGCTGATCGGTTCACAAGTGATTACCTGATATAAATGAGGTAGATCGTACTACTTGGACTCCCGCCGACTGCCTTGCTGCAGAACTGGAGGTAAGCTCGGCTGAGACTTTCCTTCCCTGGGCTGATGGGACGTGGGACAAACAACCGGAAGTTATACTACCAAGAATTGTCAGGGGTCGTGGTTTTCATCATAGTAAAAAATAAAATAAAAGTAGACAAAACAAAAGTTAGAAAATACAACTGCTGTACCTCAGAGAAAGTAAGATGCATCAAACTGTCCTGCAGAGAGGACAGGACAAGTCACTGAGAGCTCCCAAAACACCAAAGTCCCCCTAGCAGCTCCCCAGGGGCCTAGTGATCGCCTCCGGACAGGGGCGATATGTTTCTGAGATTATTGCAGCATTCTCTCTAGGAACCTTTCTTTTTCCCTACTTCTATTATCTGCCTGACAAAACCCTAATAAACACATCAATATCATCTTCCTTAGAATTTGTTCAACATAATGAATTAGTAAACAAACCAAGCCATCAAAAACATATGGCTTTCTTTTTATCCTAATGTTTTAAAATGGAGGACTCATACCAAAAAGAAAAATAAGATGTCCTTGGTAACTAAATGATATGCTGCAATTAGCTTATTCTATAATAAACATTCTACTAAATGACACATTTGGCAAGCCCTCATTTCAGCCCCAGTGAAGCTACTGGCTGTCCTTCAGTCATCTAATATGATGATGCCTTTGGGGGCTGGAGGACTAAGTTCTCTAAGGTCACCACCCGCAGGAGCCAGAGTCCTTAGATGGATACCCAGAGATGAGAAAATGTAATGAAGGAAGGAATCTAAGACCTCTCCTGCTAATCTCCCTTGTACCATGTGGGAAGTCACCACGCAGTAACACCTGGGCAGATGCTGTGGCAACAGATGGCAAGCCCAGGGAAAGTGCAGTGTCCTGGAGAGACCAAGGACTTCAAAGACAGAGGGACCAAAGTTCAAATTTTAACTTTGGCCACTGTCTCTGGGGCCAATGAGTTAGTCTGTTTGACCCTCAATTACTGTAACTATTAAATGCAGTAATTACGTGAATAATGCAGAAAGCACCGTGATGATTTAGGTGAAGTGCTACAGTGAAGATATGATTAAACTGGGGACTTCCTTCCTCGTTGCGTCCCTTCAAGACTTCCTCTGGGACAGCCCAACCAGAAAACTAGAGGATATGGGGAGGAAGAGGGAGATGAAGGAGAAGGTTATGTGGACTTGTTTTACCATTAGGCCCAAGTTACCTGGCTAAATGCCAAGGCAAGGATAATTATATTCCAAGTGCATATCTGCTTCCAGCTGTAGCTAGCACCCTTTATTTTTCTGCTTCTGGATAACTTTCCTTCAGGTGTTTTCAGAATGTGTGACAGCTTGCCTACAATACTTTTATCACTTGAACTAGGGACCCATTCTCAAGCCCCTTTACGGTCTAGAGCAGACAATCAGATAAGTACCCGGTACCCACTATCCATTTTATTGTATTATTTTTAAAGATTTTATTTATTTATGTTTAGACAGAGGGAAAGGGAGGGAGAAAGAGAGGAAGAGAAACTTCAAAGTGTGGTTGCTTTCACACACCCTTCATTGGGAACCTGGCCTGCAACCCAGGCATGTGCCCTGACTGGGAATCCAACCAGCAACCCTTTGGTTCACAGGCTGATGCTCAATCCACTGAGCCACACCAGCCAGGACCCAACTATCCATTTTAATGACAAAATTGTACACTAGAGGGAAAGTATTAAGGATAATAATGATCTGTCATATTTACTGGGCACTTATGATATGGCAATTACTTCCCAAGCCATTTCCATCAATCTAATATTTTTAAAAGAAACTTCTTAAGAAAAATACCTAGGGATCTCACCTTAACATTTGTTAATAATGGCATGTACAAAATATATTTGGGAGATTTTTAAAGGTGAGCAGGAATTGTGATAGGCATAAGAAATACAGAGTTGAATAAAGCAATGTTTTTGATGTCAAGACATCAAAATAAAGAGGAGGGAAAGGCAAAAACATGATCATAAGATAATAATAGTAGCTGCTGTTAATTATGCAAATATATATCATTACCTGTTAACAACATTTCAAGTATATTTCCTTGTTTTACATAAGAATGAATTTCTAGACAGTGAGTACATGATATGGACCAACACACTCTACTTGAGTCTTGTGGGCATAAATAATATTATATTAGAGATAAAGAGATTAGATATAAATTGATATTGTATATCACTACAATGCTAAGAATAGGTATAACATTAAAGATGTAAATACTCTGTTGTTCTATGTTATTCCTGTCTGCTGGGCACTTAGTTTTTCACCCTGATAGTTCCTTGTTAGTTCCTTAACAGATTACGCGTTGAATTCCCAGCAGGATCTGAGGAGATGAAGATAAATAAACCTCTGACAAAGTTTCCGAAGACCTTATCCAGGAGTGGTCATGTAACCATCCAACTGATCGAATGAGGATGTCCAGAAAGGGGGAAAAAAATGACACTAAAGTACAACAGAAAAGAATAAAAGACAGAAATCCACACCAGTATCCTAAACTATGTTGGGTCCTGTATCTCTCAAAAATGCTACTTTTCTTTTCCCAGTGAACTATCTTTCTGGGCTTGGTTTCTTTATGGGTAAAGTTGTGTGACATAGTTCAGAATGTATTTCATATGTTGAAGAAATGTTTCACGATGCATTCTTTACTTTGTGGCATGCTTCTGTGATTGCTCCGTTAGCCTGTTGCCTTGGTTTCCAGTGGCATTGGTAGCCCCGTGGGAAGTGGGATACGGTGTCATTTAGTATGGAGCAGCAACGCCAGGAGCCTGGAAGGTCCAGACCCAGGGGAGGTCAGGACACGTTTCCTGGATGTGCTTGGAGCAGTAATGGTGAAGGAGGGTTAGGGACCAGATCTTAAAGCAATTGGTAAGTATAAGCCAATTAAGAACAGTTTTAAACAATAATATTGTATGACAAATAATAAATTATAAAAGTGGATAGCTCATTATGCAATCTGAGGCAGCCTGAGAATTAGCATGATGCCCACCAAACAGACTTTTCTTCTCTCAGAGAGGAATTGCTTACGGTCAGTAGCAGAAGTACCGGAGCTGCTGGCTGAAACGCAGGCTCATGGGAGGCTGTGAAGTTACAACATACAGTAGCCGTGGGAGTGAAATGTTAAGGAGATTAGGGTAGTCCCAATAGCTATTTATTTTGTTTAATATTGTATTCTAATTTCTAGCAAAATGCCTAGTACATTATAGATGAAGGAAGGAAAAGGGAAGGAGGGAAAAATGGAAAGAAGAAAGGGAGGGAGGGAGGGAGGGAAGAGAAAAAGTAGCAAAGGGCAGAGGGAGCCTAGGGATGGGAAAAGGAGAGAGGAGGGAAGGAAAGAAGTTTCCACAGTACCAAGGAGACATATTATTTTTTTCATTTCATATTTCAACTTCTCAGGCTCCACTTTTGAATTGGACACATGTGAGGGGAGTGTGCGTGAGTGTGCGAGAGTGTGTGTGTGCTGGGAAGAGCCTGAGAAGGGTTCCCTCTGCAGAAATGAAAACAAGGGGCGGGTGGTTCTCTACGCCAGTCCAGGTTGCCTGTGTTTCTGCATCTTTCCATGCCGACAGTGAGAAACCACGGGGACCTTTATGTTCAAAGGCTGGGTTCCAGGGATGTTTGTGCCAAAGGCCGAGCTTCCATAGCAGCCTCTATCTTTCCTTTTCTTCCTAGTCAATCCTACTATTGATTATTTGGGCAACTGTATTGCTATTTTATAAGCATTAAATAACAAAGGATCCAGTAGGTTACTTGGGGATAGCGGGTTTGCACTAGATACATACATGTTACCTGATTATTTGAAAGGCTAATGATTGAAGGATCACTACCACATCGCAATGACTTAATATGCACTCTCTTTATTTCTGTCTGTCATTATCCTGTGGCCCATTCGTTTCTGCCTGAAATTCAGAGTGAGCTGCAAGGACTGTCATCAGGGAATGCTGGTGGTTTCAAATGCAGAAGACTTACAATTGTGCTAAAGAAAGAACCAACTTTATTGGGAAGAAAATAATGGAAGAGAGGAAGGAATTAAAACATGCTCAGGGGTATTAAAAATACAATTAAAAATAGAGGGATAATAATAATTAAAAAAAACACCTGAGGGAAATCTTACTAGCCAGACACTTATTGAAGGTAAGAGGTGCTTCCTTTCGCTTCTGTTGTTTTTCTTTTCAGGGTAACTGTGGTAGGGCTGGTTGCGATTTTGTTCTTCTGTCCTTTCTCTGATACTAATTATGTGTCCCTATCACTTTACTTTTATTTATTTTATGGCTAAGCATTTCTAGAGTTCATCCGCAGAGCTACTCTGTGTTTTATGCCATCTTGCCAACCCTTCTGTTTTCACACGGATATTGTATCATCTCCCTTGTAATTGGGGCGTAGTTAAATTTGCAACTTGATTTTACAGCCAATTGTTATTTAGGAGCAGGGTAGCCTTGGCAACCTTATTGTTGATGGTTGATGATTCCTGCTGGGCCCTGGAAGTAAAACGGTACCAGAAATACACAGACATGCTCATGCAAACAAGAGGTTCCCAACTCATGACCAGCGTGCACTCCGAAACATACCGACGACCCACGGGAGAAAGGTTCAGCTGAAATGAAAGCAGGCCCCTTCCAGTTAGCACATTGGTTCTGGGTAGATCCTTGTGAATTTTCCTGGAATCTGGGCCTTCCTTACTTTGGCAATAGCCATACCTCATATCTACATGAAGGGATGAAAGGAGAAAATTAAAAGTAGAGCAACTATAAGGTCAAATCTATATATTGCAAATTTCTAGTCAAGAGAAGTGTACTTTAATGGTGATTGGGAATGAACTGAGATGTTCCAATATTGAGACTTAAAATATAATGACATTTACAGAATTCTTCTCCTATGAATTGATCTTCAATGTTATTTTATCTATGCAGTTTTGGGCCAAGCTTTTAATAAATTATTTATTCTATATAGATTCATATATCCCGTGTCTTCCTTGACCTTTCTAAATGTGTACACAAAAGAAGGCCTAGTGTAGGAAAATATTCTTCATGACCTTTCATCCTTCTAACCCATTCTTAACTTCTTCCCTGATCTTTCCCATGTAAGAAAAGTCACGGATTAGCCATTTGCCTGGCTAAGAAAGAAATTAAAAAAAAAACTTCTCTCTCTTTCCTACCTCACAACCAAGATTTTCACAAGTCCTACCCTCACTTCTGTCACTGCCTCCCGTTTCCAAGATATCGTACTCTCTCATTTAAAATATACACATCTCTTAAGTAGTCTCTTACCTTCATTCTTATTGTTACTATATTCCATTTTTTATACAGAAGCCAAATAGGTTTTACAAAAAGTCTTGATTTTCCCTTGCTTTCAACGGCTCAATGATTTCCCCAATAAACCAGAATAAAATTAAAATTTGTTTCCTCTACTTTTCCCCTTACTATTGTACTCCCTCCTTTTGCCATTAGTCTTAAGCTATAATCACATTATTTTCTTTGTCAAATATTCTAAGAGCATTTTTAACCGAGAGCCTTTGTAACACTTTATCACTTGGCTGGAATTGTCTTTCTTTGAACTTGGTCTGATTGAATGCTTTTTCAGGTTCTATGCTTACAAGTTACCTTTTTTAGACAGATTCTCTCGGGTACCCAAACTCATACAGCCCACTGACAGTCCTTACCCCTTTACTGACTGCATAGTATGTTTTTATAGCAATGAAGCAAGAAGAAAGCAACAAATATCTGTTTATTGTCAACTTACACTTTGTAGATTGTAAGTTCCATGGGAGTAGAAACTGTGTCTATTCTATTCCTGCTGAATCCATATGATCTAGAACAGTTCCTGTCTCCAAATAGGCTCTCATGAAATAGAGGCTGAATAAAATATGTATCTACAGGCATTATTCCATGTTAAGTCCTATGTTGGGTGTTGGACATTTGGTGCTGGACAAAACAGATATGGTCTCTTTCTTTATGAGACTGGCTTCCAGAGGAAAGCTTCGCTTTATTTAAATACCCATGCAAATAGATAAGTATCAATTAATAAGTGAAAATATATAAGCAGTGGGTAAGTAGGGGAATTAGGAAGAACTCTCTTTAGGAAATAACTAGGACAAAGATTAGGTATGGGAGAAGGCTGATCCATGTCCTGGGCAACCAGATTGGGATAGCAGCATGCATGAAAACCATGCAGCAGATGAGATAATGGTCCAGCTGAGAAATTAAGTGTAGTCCTATGGGGTTTCATCCTCTCACAAAAGAGAACAGAGAGAGGAGTTCTAGGTGAGAGCAGAGAGGTTGCTAGGGCATTGTTAGCCAGAAAAAAAACTTGAATCTTTCCTTGAAAGCATGACAGAAATGGAGATTAACTGCCTCTCTCTTTGCCTCACTTCTGGTTACCGGGAATCAAGGTGATGAAGCACTTATAAGAATACAAAGTGGTGATAATAAAAGTGGGCAGAGTATATGGTGGCCGTGGTATTTTTAAAGAGGTGGGAGTGAATGAAAGCACACCTAGGATTTTCAGGCAAGACTTAAGAGAGATGATACCTAAGCAAAGTTCTGATGGACATACAAGAACGCATTTGGAAGAACAGGAATGAGGACGAGGCACTGCAGGTCAGTGACACTTTTCATGAAAGCCAAGTCTTGTGTTCAGGCTACTAGATACAGTTTGGAATCGGTGAATAATGAAGTAAAAGCCAAAGGTGCCAAAAGGATTATGCAGGGCTTAGTGTGAATTGCTAAAAAGTGTGGACTTCACCCAGGTCAATGATTCTCAATATTTTTCTGTTCAAATATTCTCAATACCAGTTGAGCTTAGAATACATACTGTCAGGGGGCTAGAGATAGAGCCCAAAAGCCACAAATATGGTCACTTGTTTCTCAAAATGTCCTACTTCAGCTTAAAAATTTGTGTGAATGTTGTATTCCAACCACAATTAGTTGGGTTTTCTTGGTCATAATATATTTTTCTATTACCACATTAGTCCCATACATTCTGGAAAAAAGTCACGTGTTTATTCTCTGCTATTGCATGTCCCTCACAGATGCCTTCATACGACTAGTGTTTAGGTCTTCAAGTTAAAAAAAAAAACAGCTGATAAAGAGTTATTGGAATCTTTAAAATATGAGTGGCATAATCAAATTTTTAATTGTAAAAGATCACTCTGGCTGAGAACGTGGAGGATGGAATAGAAAGGAGAAAAAAATAGGAAGCCAATAAAATATGTGTTAAATTGCTCCGTTAATGATCCCAGAAGCCAAGTTTACACAGTCTTCTATAATCCCATTTGTATGGCTTATCTAGATTCAAATACTTCCTCCTGAGGAATGAACACAGGGCTTCCACTTAAATCATCCAGAGTCACAGTTGGCGCCAAGTGAATGCGCCACAGACTCACTTCCTGCTCTACAACCTAAGGTTGCATGAAAAATGATCAGTCACGGCTTTGACCTAGTAAACAAGAGCTTATCACAGCCAGGGTGAAAGTCATTCAATTAAGTCACTTTTTAGCATTCATTTGAGAATAGAGTTATGAAATTATTTTGAAGATGGAGAAATCCCCCCCCAACCCCACGGTAAGAATTTTCCCAGTGTGGGAGCTTTCACCTAAGCTCAAGACTCAGGCTTAAGGGTGGCGTTGGGAGGGAGATAATCAGCTCAAAGAAAAATTGAATTTTGTTTTCCCTGACTCTCGCCAACCAAAAAAACCTCATCACTTATTACAGCATTTTTCCACCCCTAAAACTCTTTTCTCTAAAATGTTTTCCTTGGTAATCAGTACAAAAGCATTCTGTTGGTTCTGAAGTGAGTTCGTTTAAAGAACGCTTGCTGCAAACTACCTGGAGCAGGAAGAAGTCACTCTTTTCTAGGGTGGGGCGGAAGCAAAGGGAGGCCTGGGATTGGCTGAAGCAGACTGGGGAGAGTGGGAAAGCATTTTTGTTATGCAGAAATACTGTGGGTACCATGGCCTCACTGACAGGGAGGCAGTATTCGCAGCTCTGTGTGTCTTCCCCAGACATTTATGAAAAATTAGAAAAAAAAGAGAGAGAATGGGGATTGAGCAAGTATAAAGAGACATGGCTTTCGTATAGCATCTTAGAAGCTTCCCATTCCCCTTTTCTCTATTATGCTGGCTACTTAAAACTTTGAGTGTGTTTTCCCATACATAAAATATACATTATATTCCTTACTTTCCAGGACTGTTGTAAGGTGATTCAAGAGGAGATGCCCAGTATATAAGAAGTTTTATGTGATTACAAAAGCTTCTTAACCTTCTCCTCAGACTGACTAAACTTTAGACATCCTTCTTTCTGACTGTAGGCTCCTGATCTCTCTTTTTTAGAGCATTTGCTTTGGGAATCTTCCAGTTGCAAAGTCTTTCTCTCACTCTTTCAGGTATAAATTTTGTTCTAGGCACTGGCCAGTTTTACAACCCCAGAATGTCTTTCTCAAGAACCTGGGAGCCATTCCTTGAAATATAATTCTCAAGGAAGACAGAGCCTCTGTCTCATATTATCTATGGGAAGGAAGGAACCTAATTTTTGTAAATTCCAGTTTGCAAACAGATGTCTGATCACATTGACCAACTTCCCCTCCGACACCCTAGTACTCTTCCACTTGATCACCCCAGCACTTAAAAACCACCCTACTTCAGTTGCAGCAGGCTTGAGTCCAGTCTCCCTTGAATGAAAGTCTTCTTTATCTGTGTCTGCTGTGATTCTTGTTTGACAAATGCACATTCATTCATTCTGTTTCAAAGATGTTGACAATTCTATGCAATATTTCCTTTAATAGTGCTACTTGAAGGGTCAATGGATTTTACCCATTCCTCAAATATGTACAAAGTTGCAGGCAATACGAAAGTAAAAGTATGAATTAGAATCAGACCAGTGTTACTGGAAGCAGAGTGAAGGATTGAAGACATTTGAACACTTAGGCAGGAAACAGTTTTATGGGCAGTATTTTCTATTGTTTATCCTCTGTGAGTTCTTTCAGTAATGGTGAGTGTAAAATAACTGACTTGATATACCCTGGTGAGAAAAAAAATGTGGATAAACATTTTATTAAAATTTGTGTGCATGGAAGTATGATCAGCAGAGCTAGGAGAACTAATATTTCATCCCAGGAGTCCCACAAGAAACAATCTGGACCTGACACCACTTACTGACAGTTAACGTAAGATGTTTTCTGCAGTAACTCAGGGTGGCAGAGCAGGTGGAGAGCAAAGATATTTCCCTCAGCATAATAAAAACAGCATTAAAGGTGACTAGTTTCTGTCAAATGCAGTGTTATTAGAAGCAACATGGAATTCTCACATAGACACAATCGAGGTTTGGAAAGAATATTACTTCTCACTTTGGCAAGACATGGTTTGAGGTACTTGAGGAGTTGAGTTGCTGTAGCCTCCAATGGAAGCTCCCCTGTGCTTCATCCTGCCCTTGACTCACAGCGTCCCCACTACCACCACTAGCTGTGGTGATAGACTCTGCCACTTACCCTCCCATGGCAAGACCCAAGCCCAGCCTTCCTTTCCAGAGCAGCAATAACTAGATGGATCCAACCCTTCTGATAAGCCATTAATACTTCAGGCATTGAAACCTAAAAGATATCACACAAAACCGAGCCCCAATTATTCCCTTAGATTGGTTGGGATGTTGTAGAGAGTGGGCAGGATAAGAACTTACCAGCTCTGTGAGAAGGAAAAGGAAAGGGATGTAACAATTAAGAAACAATGAGATGATGCCCTTGTCAGAGATGGCATCTTTGCACAGAATTGGGTCAGGGTTATTAACACAGGTTCTCTCTAAACACATTTATAAGGACAATTAGTTCAACACTTTGCAAGTACCTGCTTAAATCTGATGGACCCCGGGATATATAGTAGCAAATGATAATGATACTACGTAAAGGAACTGGGGAAGTGAGAGCAACTTGATGTAAGAATCCGTGAAGCTGATATTCCCAATTTTTCCACCACCAGAAGGTAGCTAGTTACTTATTGTAGAACATGAAAATACAAGAAGTCTACCGCCAGAATTACATGCACATCACATTTAATTTTAGAATTAATGAATTTTTCCACTTTCATTCATCAAACCAACGTTAGTGGAATCACTGGGTCATAGGCAGTTCCATTTTTAATTTTTTGAGGTAACTGCTTGCCTTCCACTGTGCTTCCCACAGTGGCTGCATCAATCTGCATTCCCACCAACAGTCCACAAGAGTTCCCTTTCCTCCACATCCTCACCAAGACAATACCTGTTGTCTGTTGATTTATCGATGAATACCATTCTCACAAGTATGAGGAGATACCTCATTGTGCTTTTAATTTGCATTTCTCTGATGATGAGTGAAGTTGAGCATCTTTTCATATGTCTATTGGCCATTTGTATGTCCTCTTTAGAGAAGTGTCTATTCAGGCTCTTTGCCCATTTTTTAACTGGGTTGTTTGCTTTTTTGGTGTTGAGTTTTCTAATTTATTTATAAATTTTGGATATTAACCCCTTATCAGATGTATCATTGGCAAATATGTTCTTTCATTCAGTGGGTTGTCTTTTCATTTTGTTGATGGTTTCCTTTGCTGTACAAAACTTTTTAGTTGGATGTAGTCCCATTCATTTATGGTAGGCACTATTCCCGGTTCTGACGATGTGTTGGTAAGTATTGCAGTCTTTATCTTGCTCTCATGGACTTTATATTCTAGGTATGGAGTGGTGACAGATGGAGGGACAAATATATACAGATTAACAAGTAATCACAGAGAATATCTTTTGCATTAAGTGCTGCTGTTTTGCAGAAATACCAAGGCAGCCAGATTAGCTAGACTAAAGGAGCAAAGGAAAGTTCATAGGAGACAAGTTTGTACTGTTCATGTTAAATCACTCACCATACTTCTAGACACATAAGAGGCACTCAGTAAGCATTACCTTTTCCAATAACATCACTCTGAGTTTGCGAAACCTGTCAACCACACACAGTTTCTCACTGTACAACACAGAACTAAAACAACCCGAAGTTAGGAAAAGTACAATATTATATATGGACCTATTAGTTGAAGAAGTGAGAGGGCATTGGTCTGAATTTCTCTGGAAGACAAACAAATCCTTCCGGGGACTCCTTGCCTTTAAACACAGTGTTTTATTGGAATCGGCCGGCCGTGTAGAACTGAGCCACAGAATTGCCAGCACTGAACCATTTTTTGTTGCTCTGATTTATACATGTATTATCTGTCTAAAAAAAATCTCAACCTTTGGTATGAACAAAGTTTAGAGACCCACTGCTTTTGAACTAATTAGATTGTAACAGGAGGTCTAGGTTTTGTAATATTTCACGAGACAGACGGACGCTTCCCTACTGGTGACAGATGTCTCCTGGGGCAATTAGTCTGCCAGCAACTGAAGACTTTTAACATTAGCATTTCTTTTTCAGCTTTCGGTATCGGGCATTTAAACATGTTATGTGTGTTAATTAATTTACACTTTCAGAAAAAGTATGTCAAAGGGTTTCTGAGTAGTAGGCAATGTGCAAAACCAGTTACTGTACAGCATTAGGCATTTGCATAACCCCTTATTCTTAGAAATATCAACCCACACTCCAAATTGGAATCACAGGGGTGAAAAGCAAATTACGAACCAGTAATGTTTTAATGTGATCAAGGTGCTGGAATCAAGGGTGTCTGCCATGTAAGGACCGCAAATGCAGCTACTAATAATCTGAACATTACTGGGGATACTGACTATCACTCAGGTCCCATGCAGATTTATTTATTTATTTACTTTTACATACACTAGCCTCGGCTCCGACTTTCACTCTGCCGTTATCTCCATTCGGTATCTGAGCGACTTAAAACTCACAGTGTCCAAGTAACTGCCCTCAGGCACGAATGTTCTAAAAGGGCAGCCATGATGTGAACCCCCAACTTCTAATTCTGATGACTTTCTGTTACCCCCTACTTTGACTTACATCGTAGGTTTGAATGGATGCTTTTACTGGTGATAGAACAGTCAGCGACTCAACAGGAAACAGATGGTAGGCTCGAATTAGGATAATTTGAGAACATTTTATCTAAAAAGGGACTCTATATTAAAGTATGAGTGGTAGGGTAACCACGATGAATTCTGCAGAAACCCTGCGCTAGTAATAGAAGAGCTGTTACTATTTTTCCACCTAAAGGGACAAGGGCAGGAAGCCCTTGTGACTGAATATAAAGTTGTGTTTAAAAGGCCACCTTGAAAAGAACAATGACCTTTACTGAAGGACACAGGGGACCCAAGGTGACCCTGCAAAACGGAAGTTGGAGACCTAAATACACTCACCTCAGTCTCTTTTCCCCCTCTGGTCTCCTACCAGGGCTCCCTGATTCCAAACCCCACCCCAGTAACAGTCATGGGAGCTCCTGGATGTACTTTACACAGGTGTTTCACACAAAGGGCGCAGAATGGAAAACTTAGATGAAAAAGGTAAGACCATAGCAGACATGAGAACACTGTTTACACTGAGCTGGGTGTGGCTGGAAGAGAGGCTGCCTGTTCCAAAGCACTTTTATAACAGCTTCTCTGCCTTCAGTCTTAAATTTTACTTGTGAAGATAGTTCTTGATTAAATAATATGGTGGTTTTTAAGTAACAAAAATATAATTGCGAGAAATATACATAGATATTGTTTCTTTGGAACTGCAGAACAACTACCTGTTTTAACAAGCTACTGTTTTCTCTCCACTATGACTCAGCATGGGGCCCCCTCCCTCCATCAACTGCTATTCACAGAGTCAAAGAGTGGTCTGTGGGCTACCAAAGGCCAAGGACAGCCCTGGAAGCTATTCGATATCAACACCAGAGTCAAAGCCAGGACTGTGTTTGTGAAGGAGTCAAGCATGGATGGGAGGGGCAAAAGCATGTACCTGGGGCTGTCACTTTGCCTCAATACAGCCCTCTTCTAAAAGTTAGAAAAAAAAATTTAGAA
The DNA here is from genome assembly GCA_007922815.1 of Macrotus californicus. Lineage (NCBI taxonomy): Eukaryota > Metazoa > Chordata > Mammalia > Chiroptera > Phyllostomidae > Macrotus > Macrotus californicus. The sequence goes on along the minus strand of VMDR010010635.1, from coordinate 8,018 downwards.
ACCAGCTAATCAACAGATGATAATAATAGATTTGAGTCTAACACCTTATGACTTGTGTGTGTTCTCCTTTGTTGTCTCTCTCAGCCACTAAAGTATTAGCTTCAAGAGAGTGAGGGCCTGTGTGTCTCTTTGAAAGTGAATCCCAGTACCTAGAAGCATGCCTGGTATATAATAAGTACTCAATAAATATTTGTCCCATTGACCAAAGAATGAAAACCAACTGTCGTTTGAACCTCTGAGGGAAAAGGCATGTTTTGTCTTCTGATATGTTTGTACGTATTAAACAATATCTGAAAAAGAGACTCCAAAATATTAAATGATTATTTTAACTAAATAAGTTCACATTACAAAAGAGTTTTATTATTCCCCTTTCCCAGACAAGTAACCTGAATTTTAGAGAATTTAAGTAGTTTTCACAAGGTCATGATGCTTATACCTGGCCTTGACCCAGCTGAAACCCAAACACAGTCAGCTAGCTGGCAAATAGTGCATAATCTCTATTACCTCACAATGACTGAGTGTAGCGAGGCCTTCCCTGGTGAAACTGCTACTGAGTGAGGGTTTGAAGACTCAAAGTACACTCCACTGTCCAGCAAGAGCGCATGCAAAGGCCAGAGGAAAGTGCTGAGAAACAAAGGCAGGTGACTGGCAGTTCCAAGGCCAACCAATTTCACTCCACTTGAATCTACTCAGAACCGACTTTGATAACAATCTCATAATTTTCTGTTACAACCTCCCAGGGCAGGGCCTGTGCCCATGTCAGTGCCTATAAGCTTTGCACACAGGCTTTTCCATTGATTTGGAAGGAACGATACTGCAGAGTATTAACAATTCTGTGAAGCTCCCGATGACAGAAAGGGAGCCCAGCATGAGACTCGTGCATTTTTTTGTCGATATTCGAAGGTGCATGCAAGGTCTCTGCCGCCTTTCATACATTCTGCGTGTGAAGCAAGGATCAACTTCTCGAAGGTCTAATCAATTTTTCATGCTGCCAGAGTCATGTTAACACCAATGATTATTTTTTAAATCCCTTGTTTTAGGGGGAAAGGTCCCTTTAAAATTTCATAATCTGACCACGGGTTACACCTTTTACATGGAAGCTTGAATAATTCTAAGCAAAGAAGAGAACACTGTAGTTCTATTCAGATGCCATCACCACCACCATCGCCACACCACACAGTCCCCAATTCACTGCCCTTCAGTTCCAAATATATTGCCCAGGATCCACAGGGCTCTTTCCAGTGAGTGACTAAGACTTAATACTGAAAGAAGAAAGAGAATATCCAGGTTGTTGTTTCTTAAAAATGAGCCGATGGCTTATCTTATCAAACACCCAAAAGCCCTATTAGATATTAATATGAATATTTCTGGGATGCACCCAGAGTTACTAAATTTCTAGGAATGAATACTGAAATATGAAATTTTTAACAGAGTCCCCAGGTAGTTCTTACATACACTAGAAGTTTGAAATCTAACTGCATTTTTTACCCCATCTGTACTTTCCCTCAGAGTCCTGGGCTCTCGGGAAGCTCACCACCTCTAGGACCGCCCACTTACATTTTTGTCCAGCTCTTTCTACGAGAACATCTTTTGGTACAGGCTGATAATGTGTTTTTCTGTAGCTACCCACATATTAGGTCAAAACAAGGTCACTTTTTAATTTCATAATGAGCATGAGACTCAGTATTCTGGAATATTTCTCTAACCTTAAAAAGCTAGGAAAATCTAGAAGACATGCTGTAACTAGGAGATCTTAAAAACAACAGAAATTCCCATCAACACAAAACTGTTATATTTTTTTGCTAGTGGAGACAAATGGAAGGTTCCCCATGCCAACAGAATCTTTTTTCATCTAGTCTGACTTTCAACATTATAAAGAATACATAATCCTAAAAAAATTGAGTCCTAGCATCTCCTCACTTCTCTTTTCCCACTTGCCACTTAAAAATTTGGATGGCCATTGGATTATACAATGGTAATGCCCGAGTGGCTTTGACTGTGGTACTTCAGTATCTGGTGCCAAACATTTATGCAGCCACCTCTTCTACACACCCCAACATGATGCTCTAGGTGAGCCAGAGTGCATTTCTTAACCATCTAGTCATATCAGTCTGCTCCTGGCTCAACCTTAACACCCATTATTCCCGCTAACTGAAAACCAGCTTTGCTACTTCCCTTCTTCCTCCCAAAACGTCACCTATCTGATATGGACTGAATGTTTGTGTGCCCCCAAAATTCATATGTTGACATTTTAAACCCTAATGTGATGGTATTAGGAGGTAGGGCTTCTGAGAGATGATTAAGTCATAAGGTTGCAGTCCTCGTAAATGGGGTTCATGCCCTTATAAAAGAGACCCCAGAGAGCTCTCTCAACACCTTTCCCATGTGAGGACACAGCAATAAGAGGGATGTCTGTGAGCCAGGAAGCAGACCCCACCAGGCACCTGATCAGCCGGTGCCTTGATCTCGGATTTCCTTTAGAACCTGGACAAACAAAATTCTGTTATTTATAAGACAGCCAGTGAGTGACATTCTATGACACCTGCCCAAATTACCTAAGACCCTGTCCCTCTTCACTTGCACAATGTACACATTCTCCAAGGGCTAGCTCAAGAGCTCCTCTTAGTGAAATCTTTCCTAAACATGTATGATGGTTTTATACGTTTTAGCAAATTCTGTATTTTGTGATAGACTGAACGCTTACCAACTTTAGTGACACTGTTCATCGTTTTTCTAGGTAATAAATATAGATACATTCACCAGTTCTTCTTTTAAGCAGAGTCACTAGAGAGTTGTATGATGCAATGGTGAAGACTGCAGGATTCCGTGTCTGATTTCCTGCTCACACTCACACTCAGACCTCGCCATGGATGCTACACGAGAGTGGGTCAGCTTCCTAACCTCTCTGTGCTATGGTGTCCTCTTCTACAGAGGAAGATAATTACAGAACCAGCTTGGATACAGGATGATTTACATTTTGTAAGTTTATACTTAATATCCCAATATTTAAATCTATTATATTTAAATAAATAAATACTGTAAGGTTTTACTTGCTTGCCATCTGAGAAGTTCTTGGAACATAATAAGCACTTGATTAATTCTAATCATTTGAAATATAAATAATGTTAATGTTCCTTTAAACTTACTATTTTTCATTATGACCTTCAACAGATTAAAAAAAAAAGAGCTTAGACTCAAAAAAGAAAGACTTAACCTGCATCTTATAAATAACAAAAGATGGGTGTGATAACAGATATATTCATTTATGTGTAAATGTTCTTTTCCTACACAATTCCTCATCAGGATCCAGCACTGAGTTTATTTTCCACCTGAGGATGCTAGATATTACTTCCACACACCTGTAATTACCATCTCTGTCCAAACCCACAGGATGTCTCTGGCAACCTGCTCAGATTTCATCATGTAAATTGTAAAATAGGTTACAAGTAAGTGTCGCATTCTGTCAACTGGCACCTCATTTAGGACATTAGTACACTCACAACACTAAGTACTGTCTCTTCCCCTGTTACTCTTTTATATTTCATTGCACTCAATCATCATGAATATACACTGTTAAAAAATATCCTATAAATTGAATAAGCTTTTCTTACACTTATGACAGACCATGTTTTGATTAAATCATAACATGCCAAAAATATAAGTAAGAAATGTGTGTGTGTGTATATATATATATATATTTTAGGTAATTAACAGTTGGAATTAGAGATGAATAGCACTTCCTCCCCCTTACCAGTTGGCTAGTGATTATAACTGGTATTTTTGTCCAGGACAATTTTTATCATCAGTCTTTCTTACACAAACTCACAGCTACTTCATCTATTCAGCTGCTGTAAGGCATCCGATTTAGTACAAGAACTACAGAAGACGAAATTGGAATTAGAGAAGAAAAACATCACTCCTCAGAGTTCTAGGCCCCACTGGTATTAATCGAAGGGGCTGTATTTAGATATTTTCATAATAATTGATACAATGAGTTCAATAAGAAGAATTTACTTCTTGTTATAAAAATTCTCCATAATATGTTGCTTTTTGATAGTTCTCACATTTTCAGCATGCCCGTTTTTTCTTATCTTCCGTTATGACACTGACAAAGCTTGTCCCCAATTCTACGTCTCCAAAAGCAAAGGTTATAGAATTGGTCATGGAAGTCACAGTATGCCCTGCTATTCTCTCCTCCCTGAGACAGACAAGTCAGACAGAGCTTTGAATTAGTTTTGGAATTATTATGATGAAAGCATTTGCCCTCAATTAAGTGCCAACTTTGCCTCAAAAGGAGAGATGATTCCATTTGTAAGAACATTCTCTCAGAGGCACTCTGCTAGGTACTGAATGAATGTCATCGTGAGTCCTGAGAAACCCTCACCAATTAGGTGTGAGTGTCTCCATTTTATAGGGACGAAAACTGAAGATATGAATCATTAAGCTACTTCGCAATTTCACACAGCTGAGACATAGCTGAGCTAGGAATTAATCCTGGATGTGCTTATTTGACTCAAAAAGTACGTGATTATATACTTTCTGCTAGAAGATATTTTATATTTTCTACTCTCTCTGGGTTGATGCTGAAGATCAGCCAGAGAAGACTGCAGACTTGGCAGTGAAGGTGGAAGACCCTGAGCTAAGGGAATAGCAACAGGAACAGAACACCTGAGACAGGAGGGATGGGGGGGGGCAAACATGTTCACAAGTCTTTCACACCTCTTGTGGAATGTGGGCTGTTCGAGATCCTCCTCACCAGGAGCCTGTGAGACGTGAATTCACCCAGCATTGGAAGTCTAAACCATTAGGAGCCTGATGAGTCACAGACAGGAAATAGAAAGGAGAGACAAAATGAAAAGGAGAATAATTTTTAAAAATATATGATTTATTTATTTTTAGAGAGAGGAGAAGGGAAAGAGAAAGAGAGAGAGAGAGAAACATCAACATGAAGTTGCCTCTCACATGCCCCCAACTGGGGACCTGGCCCACAACCCAGGCTTGTGCCCTGACTGGGATTGAACCAGCTACCCTTGGTTCACAGGCCAGTGCTCAATCCACTGAGCCACACCAGCCAGGGCTAATTTTTGTTCAGCATTGTTTTAGTTAACCTAAAAATGTTTATAACCTATGTGTCAGGGGTCAGTGTAAAATTCTCACGTTAAATAACAGTAAAAACCATAATTAATAGTAATTAAAATCAACAGGTTAAAAAATACAATATAATATAAACTGTTTTGGTGTAAATTTTAGATTAACCCACAAATAAACCTAAAGGTTGGTACTAGTATTTTATATTATTTATTTTATTTTATTTTGTGTGAATGAGCAATGGAATCATGTGTTATATGTCTTCTACTCTTCTAAAATTTTTCAGTATACTTATGTAAGTTTTAATATGGAAAAGTAATTATGTTAAAATAATGTTAAAATCCCATATTAAGTGAGGGTTTTGGTTTAGGAGACTATTTCTATGTATTAACATGGTCTATAATTATTGTAACTTCATTTATCCCTTAAATTTTAGACCTATAGCTGCTCATGGTTCAAACCAAACTCCTTCTGTGGCCCCAGTTTACTTCAAATGGAACTCCTTCAGGACAGAGCTCGCTGCACATGATAGTTGGCCAATTACAAAGTCCCTGGGTTTTCTGCTGTAAGTTGCCCCGCAAGGTAACTCATTCTCGCATCAAGGCCATGCGCATTGAGAAGGCCCACGCATCAAGCTCCAACAATGGAAGTTAGGCCTGTGGTGTGGTAGCTAATATGATGCTCCAGACGGTCAGACACCCCTCCCTTCTGCTATTGGGAGAAGCAATATAATGCAGAACCCACCTGCGAATGTTGTCACGTTCCAGTGTTTTTAATAAGCCCAGGTGTGTTTTTATCATAACACTTTATGAAAGAGTGTTCATTTGTGAAAACAAATTTAAAATTTAAACCACAATTTCAGGAACATGTCACCTTGTCTAAAAAGATGTAAACACAATGAAAGGCTGTCTTTCTTCTCTGTGTACAGACAACAGCCTTGCAGAGCTGACAAACGATGGGCTTTTGAGTTAAGGGAAACAGGACTGGAAAGCCAACTGAGCCATCTAGCAACTGGGTATCTTAAATTCATAGGGATTCAGAAACAAGACTCTGGGCTAAGTGTGAAAGTACAAGCAGTTAATTTGGGAAGTGAGCACAGGAAACATCAGTAAGGAGTGGAGGGATGACGAAGAAGAAAGTAAGTGGATTAAAGATGCTTAGGGGTACAGGTACTATTATGAGCAAATAGGGATCAATCACATTAAAAAAAAACCCTGAAAAATAGTAGAGAATGTGCCTCAGAACTATCCCACTGAAAGAGCAAGAAAGCTGGGTTTTATACACTTGTTCCCAGCAGTCATTGGTGAAGAGCTTCTGAGAGACAGCGAGTAGCACTTGTGAATGCTGCCCCGCAGAGTGTCTGTGCCCCACAGGTTTTCCTCCTCTTTGGGATGCAAAGTGTCTCCCCTGTATGTTGTTTGAAGGATGAAATCAGTAGTGTTCTTCCTTTCTCCTCTAATTTGCTCATCTTGGCCTGGTAACTTCTTGAAAATCTGACAATAATGGGAAAGCAAACATTTCAACTATTCCCTAAGTAGTACGTAAATGATGCATGCGTTTGCTCTTAATATCACAAAGATTGCTTATTTAAAATGATCTAGGGAAGTAAAATTATTCTCCATGTGACCACTAATCTTGTCCAGTCATTATTAGATATTGGACAAATTGATTCATTGCTTAGAGATTCACATTTGTCACCTAATATTAGAGTCAACAAATATAAAGCTTCCCCCCTTCAAGGTTCCATGGATGACTTGTCACACAATAACTCGGTATCTTCCTCACAGCACTCCCAAAAGTCAGTGCAAGATGAAAGCTTTGAGCCTACAGTTGATTATAATTTCCGTTCAATATTTAAATTCTATCTAAGATCATTGTGGGATCTAATAGTCTCAAAACCTGGGATTTTCTGTCCTATTTTAAGTCTGAGAATATCAACGTTGATTAGTTCTCTGTTCAATTAAAATTCTATGTGATTTGCAAGTGGATAAGGTCAGAAAAATCAAGTTGCTTCAGTTGAAGGAGGTGTGTGGATCCAAAACTCTATGTTGAAGTATTTGAAGCACCGTACCTATTGACCCCTGAGGCACATTTGAAGAACTCTTCAGCTCCAAAAATTCATTAAATGGTCCCTAATGAGTCCAGGTGGCTGAACGGGCCCACAGCTACCTGGAGGTAAGGCCAGGAGTGAAAGTGAGCATCGTGACTCCTGAATAACATTCTTCCCAGTACTGAGGCCTCAGTGCACATAATTAGACCTGACATAGTTCTCTCGTGAAGCAGGTCCTATAAATCTTCTCAGTGGGCTTTCACAGCACAAATCACCCTGGGTTAGAACTGCTCCAGCAGGATTTAAAGGCAGGAAATAGCACATTCCCCAACATTACGGTGAAGATGGATTGTTCCAAAAAGAGGTGTGCTGACTTAGATATGTGGTGTAATAGTATACAGCTTCCAAACAAAGTACACCACAAACTGCCATAGAATGATCACAAAAGAGAAAGGGGTACACTGTGTCTGGAAAACAGAGAAACTGAGACTAAATTAATAAGTAATATGAACTATGGTAACAAGGAAAGAGGTCATTAGTGTATTGTGGTAGCCATTACCAATGCCAAAGTTATTAGGCAAAATTACAATATTGTATATAACTATTCTATTATGATTTCAAAAATATGTATTGAGTTTGATGATTATACTCCTTAACCCTAAAAAAGCAGCATAAGATTATTTTGTGTGTCCTAAAATTATTGGAAGGAGATGGATTTAGGTAGAAAGAAGGATATCAGATAAAGAGCATAAAACTCTTCACATTATTTTTCCTTTTCCTGAATGGAAACTTCACCTAAATCTCAATAAAGTCCTAACTAAACAACCAAGTTTTATCAGCAGGAGGTCAAGTACTTTTGTGTTAGCAGGGATCATCAATA
>VMDR010010634.1:0-30322 GCA_007922815.1 Macrotus californicus | reverse complement strand
TATTCTGGACATGAGCCTTCTGTTGGTTATATACATTGCAAATATACCTCCCATTCTGTGGAATGCCTTTCTACTCTCTTAATCACATTTTTTGCTGAAAAAAAAAAAATACATCCTAATGTAGCCCAATATATCAGTGTTTTCTTCATGACAAGTTATTTTTTTGTGTGTCCTGTATATAAATTCTTACTGTCCTTGGTTCATAAAGACATTCTCCTATGTTTTCTTCTAGAAAAAAATGTACTAAATTTATTGTTTTACTTTTCACTTTTTGATTTAAAAATACCAGTAATTTATTTTTGCATTTTTCAGGAAATGTGCAGGGTTTGAGAGTTTATCCTACTTACAAGCTAAAAAATTAGCTTATTATCATTTCATGAATGCTGGGAGAAGACATGACATTGCTGCATCAGAGGAAAAGAACTTTATTACTCACGACAAGAGCAGTATGTAGAGTCTCAGGTTTGTGTTAGTTTCCCATGGCCTCCTAGTCCTACAGTGTAATATCATTGGGCTCAGATGGATGCTTTCCCATGGAGTGCACTGTATTATAGGAGAGGAACAATAAGCTTGGGGAGTCATCATTTTTATAATGAATTGAAGCAAGTCTGCTTTTTTTTTTTGGAAGGAGACAATACTTCACTCTTAAGGATACTCACTGCAAATGCAACCTTGAGAAATGACCTAGGTAAAGAGCAACCAGGGCCCTGAATTCTGGGCATACCCAGCAGGAATGTACCAGTCCATGGAAGACTGCCTCTCCCAAGTATCCATCCCAACTATCCATGTTCTTGGTTAAACTCAAATATTTATATAAGTATGTCACTCTGTCAGCTATTTAGATTAATTTGATCAACAGAGGTTGAAATCAAATCTGTTCAATTTGTCTTTTAAAGCATTTAAGTAAGACTATTATCAATAGTAAGCCAAGTAGTAGGATAAGGCCAACCCACAGTATGACCTCAATGGTGTCCCCAGGGTCCCAGACTCAGCTTACTATGCATAACTATAAAAGAAAGGAGAACCAGTAGGTCGTATTTTAGATAGACAGGATATATCAAAGTCCCGTCTATGATCCATTATGAGACATGCAAGGTAATTTAGATATTATTTCAAAGACTGTATTTTTCCTTCATTAGGGCTTCTAATTTTTAAAAAATGTCTGTTATTTTATTTGTGTTCTTTCCTGAAAAATAACTTTCCTTTATTTTTGAATATTTCTAATATATTTGTTTTAAAATACCTTTCAAATTGTTCTATCATCTGTAGTTCCTAACTTCGGTTCTTTTATTTTCTGTTGTCTCTTTTATGCTATTTTTTTCTTCTCATGCTTAGTAAGTTTTGATTGTTAACTCTTCTTTTGCACAAGTAGTTTCGCAATATTCTTGTGTTGTTTGTATTGTGATGCACAGCCTTGGATGTAAATGCTGTCACACTGGGATGACTGTGATTTTGGCAGGGCTCTCTTTGACTGTCTCTTTCTTTCATTATTTTGTTAAGCCAGCTGTTAGCGTTCACTTATTGCAGATTGATTGCTCTAATGTTTTCAACAATGCCTGGAGTATACATTGTTCCACAAGGCCATCTAATTCACTTTGGACTCCTTTGCAGTGTTAGTTTTTAAGGTTTGTTCTGACCTCAGGCAGACTCTTGTAAGATGTCTCTTTCCTAGGTTTTCTCTAATAAACTTGCTGGCCTATGTTTATCTTGTATCTCACGTGAAGCTATCAGCCTCTTTGTAATTACTTAATGCCAAAATCTCCATTGATTTTCAGAGTGCCTTAGGCTTGAACTTCATCTACCCTCTGTTCAAATAAAGTCAGTTTCTTGGGAGCTTTGGTATTCTTTGTTTTGCAGCCTGCCTCTCTCTCTGGGAAAAAAGCTTGGAACTACAACTTCAGAGCTGGGATTGGGGACAATGAAAGGATAAAGTTGGTGCCTTTTGCTATCATGGCACCATTTGCCTAGCAGGCCTATGACCTTGTTAAACATGACTGCCATTTTACCCTTCTGAGCTTTTGTCCCCAGGACTGGAAATTACTGGAAAGCAAGAACAGAATGTGACTAACCACTCCCTATAGCCACAGGCAAAAGAAAACAAACTGCAGCCTCTTGTTACAACACCCTCAACAGCCCAGGGAACTCACAATAGCATCCACTACCCTTTTATAATTCCATAAAAGTTCAAAGCCCCTACCTCTCAATGCTAGTGTATCTCTCCACACCACACCCCTCTCCTTTCTTGGAGAGTGAATAAAAACTTCACTCTCTACTTTCTTCTTTTTGTGAATTCTTTCACAGCCTGCATCACTGACCACCCTAACAGGTAATGATTGCTTCTCTCTGAGTGACATACTGGTTTAGGAGCAGGATCACCTCTGGTATTCTTGGCTTGCCTCTCCTAGGATGGGAACTTCACCCATGAATGAGCTCAGATGAAGGAGATTGAGAACCCCAGTATACTCAGCATAACATGCTGAGATAAGCCTCTGCCCTATGAGTGGGGGGTAGGTGGAAGTAGCATCCCCCCAACCTCTTAGCCATACTTGACTACAATTTAGCCTGAGAAGAAGTATCTGGGGAGGGAGATGATAAACACTGGCATCCTGCCCTTCTCAGGGAGATATTGAAGCCTTCAACTGGGAGCTTAGAGGAGAGGTAGCCCCATCATCTGGGGTACATTCACCTGGAGTGAAGCTTCCAGTCAAGCTGGGGTGGGGGAGGTAGTGCAGGAAGGGAGTAGGTATAATTGAAATGCCACAGATTCTCACTGTTCTGAATTTTAATAGATTATCTTCAATGAATGTTTCTTCATTTGCTGCATGCCCCCAGGAGGATTTCCAGAGAGCTGAAGTGGTTGTTTTTGTTTTGTAACTTTCAACTTCATGCTTATTTTACTGGGGAGCAGGTCCAGGGAACTTCCTCATTCTGCCATTTTGTAAGTTTTCCAAGTCCCATCAACCTTCTCATCCATTTAACAGAAATCTGAATCCCATTAATAGGAAATGCTGTGATTCCTTTTCTTTCAAATACATACTCCATTTCTTTTCAAATGAATTGGTCATTTAGAGTTTGCTTACTTTTGAGTACAAAATTCTTCCATCTCATTGGATTCTAAACAATTTTTGGAAAGGGTGGTGTGTGTGTGTATGTGAAAGAGAGAGGCATGGGGAAGAGATATACTGATGTATATTTTTAAAACCCTATAAATTGTTAAATTGGGTTAAAAATTGAGGTGAGATAATTTCCCAACTTCTACCTCTTGGTCATAGTTAGGTCTTTCAGACTTCTGTGAGTATGCCACAAATGAAAGACCCTGATTGCTGTTTATTTGGGTCATTTCTCAGGTTGGTTGTGTTTGCAACAGGCAATTCTGAGAGATTAGGTGTTGTCTCCCTCCAGGACAAAGGGCAAGTATGCATATTGTTTGCTATAAAACAGTATATTACCCAAGCTCTGTGTTCCTTTTCTGTAATGCACCCACAGATATGTGCCGGCATCCCTCTGAGACCTCTGTGTCACCCCCATGGGATTTAGGGAAGAAGGGGAATGGAGACAAACATGTTAATGTTCATGCTACTGTACTGTGAGTAAGAAAGTCCTTTGTCTCTAGCCCAGGAATCTAGCTAGTGCCTTCTGCCAGCATCCATGAAACAGAAGCAGTCTAATCTATTAGTGTGTAAGTGAAGTAAAATCAAATCCTAGATCTGACAGTTTGGTAATGAGAATTGGATGCTGACCAAAACATAGTTTTATGGAAGAGGAAGGGCAAAAGTCCTATGGGGCAGGTTTGGGGATTCCAGAAGACTCTCTGAGGCTTGGAAGCAAATACTCTCACCCAGCCGGTGGGTGAAGGCGAAAGAAAGGTGTAAGAGTTCTCCACTGTCCTGCCTGTTGATGAGGCTGAGTCATGAGAGGTAGGACTGAAAGAAGCCACCTGAGTAGTGTTTGGTTATTGCTCACTCTCCTCTATATGAGAGGAGGAAGTAATGTTATTATGACAATAGGGTAGCAAACCCTGTGGCTTTAGTTAAATGGCAACATTACCGTGGCTTCTGAAGTAAGCTGAAATAAATGCTATCAGTAGTGAGGACCTTGCTATTTGACAGAGTTTTGGTTGAATCAAAACCATTAGAAGTTCATTTTGTTGAGCCACAGGGAACAGCCCCTCAACACATAAGGGAATAATAAATCCTTGCCAAATAGTGCAAAGCCAGCTGCTCATGTATCTTGCTCCCACCACAATCCAATGTGACTGGTGAGGATCATGGTGTGCTGAGCATAAAGATGGCCAACATTACCAGAGACTGTAAGATAAAATGCAGTGGTGTCCAGTGGGGCATAAAGAAAGGGACCTCTGAGCTGGAATGATCACTGGGAAGTACCCAGAGGAGGAAGCAGTGCCTATGCTCAGGCACCAATACTGGAGTAGGCAGCCAAGAGAGAAAAAAGCACCCTTGACACTCCCAAGATTCCCTGTGAGCTAGCCTCTCCGACCACTCTGCACTCTGATAGCCATGGAATAACATAGTCTCCTGTTGACTGTTGCTGTAATTCACAACCTATACATTCATTAAGCTTCTGGTCTTTGCCCTGGCTGGTGTGGCTCAGTGGGTTGAGCTCTAGCCTGTGAACCAAAAGGTCATGGGTTTGACTCCCAGTCAGGGCACATACTGGGTTGTGGGCCAGGTCCCCAGTTGGGGGCATGCTAGAGGCAACCAGTCGCTGTTTCTCTTGCACATCAGTATTTCTCTCCCTTTCCCTCTCTCTAAAAAATAAATAAAATCTTTTTAAAAAGCTTCTGGTCTCTGATACCTTAAGGGGAAAAGGCACCCAAATTCAACTGATGAAGTTTAGATAAAGTTCTCAGTGAGGAAGAGAAGCTAAAGTGATCTTATGGGTGGAACCCTTTGGGTCTATCAGTAAATTGTTGTTGCAGCTTATGCTACTGAATGTATAATTGATATAAATGTGTTAAATAGTTATATTTCCCTAGTACATAAGCATCAGAACCGATTCTCCTGTTTAGAACAGCCACATGTAGAGGGACAATATGGAACATGTAACTAGCTTCCTTGCCTACCTACCTCTCTGTCCCCTGCTGAGTACAGCAGAAACAATATAGAAACACAAGAAGAGAAAGAGAAATCACAGCTTTAAAGACTTTAAAGCTACCAGAGCATTCAGACAAGCCTTTTTCTAGTACAGGCAATCCTTGCAGATACCGCGGGCTCAGTTCCAGACCACCACAATAGAATGAATATTGCAATAAAGTGAGTCACATGAATTTGTTGGTTTCCCAGTGAATATAAAACTTTCTACTATAATGTAGTTTATTAATTCTGTAGTAATATTATGTCTAAAAATTTATATACCTTAGTATAAAAGTACTTTATTGCTAAAAGAAATGCTAACCATCATCTGGGCATTTAGTGGATTGTAACTTTTTTTGCTGGTGGAGGGTTTTGCCTTGATGTTGATGGCTGCTGACTGATCAGGGTGGTGGTCAAGACTGGGGAGGTTTTGGCAATTTCTTTCTTTCTTTTAAAATATGGACACTTCATGAATTTGCATGTCATCCTTGTGCAGAGGTCATGCTAATCTTCTACGTATCATTCCAATTTTAGTATATGTGCTGCTGAAGTGAGCGAACACAGGCAATTTCTTAAAATAAAACAAAACTGTGAAGTTGGCACATTGATTGACTCACACACAATTTCTCTGTAGCATGTGATACTATTTAATAGCATTTTACCCACTGTAAAACTTCTTTTAAAATTGGAATAAAAAAAATTGGAGTCAATCCTTTCAAATCCTGCTGCTGCCAACTAAGTTCATGTAGTATTCTAAATCCTTTGTTGTCATTTCAACAGTCTTCACTGCATCTTCACCAGGAGTCAATTCCTTCTCAAGAAGCCATTTTCTTTGGTCATCCATATTACACAAATCCTCATCTGTTGAAGTTCTTTTAATGAGATTGCAGCAATTCAGTCACATCTTCAGACTCCACTTAAAATTCTAGTTCTCTTGCCCTGGCTGGAAGGCTCAGTTGGTTGGAGCATTGTCACATGCATCAAAGGATTGTGGGTTCGATCCCTAGTAGGGGCACATACCTAGGCTGTGGATTTGATCCCTGGTTGGGATGCATATAGGAGGCAAACAATCAATGTTTCTCTCATACTGATGTTTCTCTCTCTGTCTCTAAAGTAAGTATATGCATAAATAAATAAAAATTCTAGTTCTCTTACTATTTCTACCCCATCTGCAGTTACTTCCACCACTGAAGTCTTGAACCCCTTGAAGTCATCCATCAACTTCTTCCAAACTCCTGTTGATGTTGGTATTTTGACTTCCCATGAATCATGAATGGCATTTAGAATGGTGAATCCTTTCCAGAAGGTTTTCAACTTACTTTGCCCAGATCCATCTACAATTTACCATCTACTATCACTATCTATGGCAGCTATAGCCTTACAAAATGTATTTCTTAAATGAGACTTGAGAGTCTAAATTACTCCTAACCCACAGGCTGCAGAATGGATATTGTGTTAGCAGGCATGAAACAACATTAATCTCATGTACATCTCCGTCAGAGCCTTTGGGTGACCATGTACGTTGTCAATGTGCAGTAATATTTTGAAAGGAATTTCTTTTTCTGACCAGTAGGTTTCAACAGTGGGCTTAAAATATTTGATAAACCATGTTGTAAATAGATGTGCTGTCATCCAGGCTTTGTTGTTCCATTTATAGAGCACAGGCTGAGTAAACTGAGCATAATCCTTAAGGACTCGAGGATTTTTGGAATGGAAAATGAGCAAGGGCTTCTACTTGGAGTCACCAGTTGCATTAGCCTCTAACAAAAGAGTCAACCTGTCCTTTGAAGCACTGAAGCCAGGCATTGATTTCTGTTCTGTAACTATGAAAGTCCTAAATGGCATTTTCTTCCAATAGAAGGCTGTTTTGCCTACATTGAAAATCTGTTGTTTACTGTAGCCACCTTCATTAATTATCTTAGCTAGCTCTTCTGGATAAGTTGCTGTAGCTTCTACATCAGCATTTGCTGCTTTACCTTGTATGGATTTGGCTTTTCTCCTTAAACCCCATGAACCAACATCTGCTAGTCTCAAACTTTTCTTCTGTAGGTTTCTGACCTCTCTCAGCCTTCATAAAATTAAAGAGGGTTACAGCCTTGCTCTAGATTAGCTTTGGCATAGGGGAATGTTGTAGCTGTTTTAATCTTCTAGCCAGACCGCTAAAACTTTCTCCATATCAGCAATAAGGCTGTTTCACCTCTTATCATTCATGTATTCACTGGAGTATCACTTTAAATTTTATTCAAGAACGTTTCCTTTGGATTCACAATTTGGCTGTTTGGAGCAAGAGGCATAGCTTTTGACCTATCTTGGCTCTTGACATGCCTTCCTCACTAAGCTTAATCATTTCTAGTTTTTGATTTAAAGTGAGACATTGACTTTTGCTTTCACTTGAACACTCAGAGGCCACTGTAGGGTTATTAATTGGCCTAATTTCAATACTACTGGGTCTCAAGGAATAGGGAGGCCCACGGAGAGGGAAAGAGAAGGGGGAATGGCCAGTTGGTGGAGCAGTCAGACTACATACATTTATCAATTAAGTTTGCCATCTTATCTGAATGTGGCTTGTGGAGGACCCAAACAATTACAATAGTAACATCAAATATCACTGATCATAGATCACCAAAACAAATATAATAATAATAAAATTTGAAATATTGCGAGTTTGAACAAAATATGACACAGAAACACAAAGTGAGGAAATGTTGGAAAAATGGCACTGACAGACTTGCTCAGCAAACAGTTGCAACAAACCTTTGATTTGTAAAAATTGCAAAGAGCAATGAAACAAAGGGCAATGAAATGAGGTTTGCCTATACAACATTACTACCTGCCTGATGCAGCTGCCACAACATTTTTTTTTTAAGGCAGCTATTAACCTGTTAATAAGCTCTTGTTGAATGTCTGAGCATGAGACCTTGTGTTTGACTGTATGGCCTGATATCCTTGTTTTGACATGGATCAACCTGGACTCTATAACTTACATGAGAAGGACCCAAAGGTCTTGCTGATATATGGAAATGGTATATTCAAGTTAAACTAGTAATGGCTACTATGGAAAAAAATTAAAAACAGAACTACAATACAACCCAGTAATTTTATTTCTGGGTATTTATTCAAAGAAAACAGTAATACTCTTTTGAAAAGATATATGTACCCCTATGTTCACTGCAGCATTATGTACAAAAGCTAAGATATGTAAACAACCTAGGTGTCCATTGATAGATAAATGAATATATAAGATACAGCATACGTATATACACATATATATACACAATGTAATATTTACTCAGCCATGGGAAGACATGGATGGTATTATGCTAAGTGAAATAAGTCAAATACTGTATGATTTCACCTCTCTGTAGAATCTAAAAAACAAGAAATGGACAAACAAATAAAAACAAAAACAGACTCAGAGATAGAGACCTGATAGTTACCAAAGGGGAGGGTGGTAAGGGGAAGGGCAAAAAGGTGGAGATGATTGAGGTACAAACTTCTAGTGATAAAATAAATAAGTCACAGGGATGTAATGTATAGCATAAGGAATACAGTCAATACTATAGTAATAACTTTGTGCAGTGACAGATGGTTACTAGATTTTTTTGTGGTGGTCACTTTGTAAGGTATACAGGTGTCAAGTCACAAGTAATTTTTTTAAAAAATCACAGTTGGCTTGGGTCTAGAGGATCTTTGTTTTTTGTGGAAAAGTTACAGCTTTGGGGGGCACTTTATCCACCACTCATACCACCTGAAGCAAAGCCATTGGCTCAATAGGGCCCTTGATTCACAGAAGTTTGCCTAAATGTCTGGGCCTAGGTAGTTCACTGATGGTTCAGCTCAGTTGAAAGCAGATGGTGTTCACTGGGTGTCCAGCTGAATCAGAATTTTGGAAGACAGACTGCATGATCAGGGCAACGGAAAAGCTGTTATCCTTACCTTAGACCAGGGGTAAGAAAACTCTGGCCCATCAGCCAAATCCGGCCTATTGCCTGCATTTGTAAATAAAGTTTTCTTTGAACACAGCCATATATATGGCTGCTTTCACACTATAACGGCAGAGCTGAGACCACAACAGATTGTGTGTAAACAATATTCATACCTACTTCTGTGTGGACCACTCAGAAAGCTCACCAGAACACCTGATGACATCATCAAAGACATTCAAAGTGCAAACCAGGAAAATCCAGCAGATTAAAACTGCCATCCTCATTCCACCATCTAAAGATTCAAGCTCAAATTCAGAAATTTTTTTGACTGGCTGCTCTCAATTCCGGACCTGAGTTTATCATTGCTCTAACTATTAATCTTTGTCTTTTTTTGTTCCATAGAAATGCTTTCTATTAAATACCTGATTGCTCATACCATATAAAGGCCTAACTTGAATGGAAACTTACCAATGACACTGCCTCCTATTGGAATAAGACCTCCTCATGTTTATCCTAAGTGATCATGACATAGTTCAATATGGTAAGGCATTAATGCAATATTGAAAAGCTTATTTTCATCAGGTCCAAAAAGCTTCTGTGCTTCCCTTCCAAAAGAAGCAGTGTGCTGCACACATTAGAACCTAAAGTTTATTGGCCCTGACCCCTGTGGCTCAGTTGGCTGGGCATCTTTCCACAAGGTGAAAAAGGTCACCGATTCTATTCCGGGATGTTTCTCTCTCACATCAATGTTTCTCTTCTTCTCTTTCTTCCTCCCTCCCCCTCTCTCTAAAAATAAATAAAATAAAATAGTATAACATAATCACTTTTATTCAATCCCTGCTGTCTCTAAATTCTCATTATATTGTAATAACCATCCTGAAGGTTGAACAACTTCCTCACTCTCACTTTATAAGCCATCCTAACTACCTGTCTCTCAGCTCCTTGTTTCTCCCTCAAAAAAATATTCATATCAAGTAAGACTCTCTGAAATTTCTTTTGACACTAGGCATCCTTCTAAGGACTTTACATACGTCAAATTTCTTCCTCACTAGGAGGAACTCCACGAGACCGTTACTGTTACACTAATTTCGTAGAGCAAGCGCTGGGGCACAGAGAGAGGCTGTTACTCTCCACGGCAGGCAAGCTGGGGAAAGGCAGGCCGAGCGCTGCCCCAGTCAGCTATCGCAGTCAAGAATCCACCCTGCCTCAAAGAAGCAGTGTTTACACCGCTTACTGTAACTGGGTGGAACGCGGCTAAAGGCTTCCAACAGCCCCATCTACTGTTTGGTTCTACCAAGGTTTTCAACTCCAGTCTCAAACAGGCCTCTGCCAGGAACTACCGGGGCGTCGAGCTGTCAAGGATGACACCCATCTGGGGACGTCCCAGGCAGGGGGCAGAGGGGCAACCCTGTCCAGCAGCCCGCTGGGGAACAACTGTCATCCACGCGTAGACGACACATCAGGAATCCAGGAGGTGGGAAGGGAGAGGGCAAGCAGCGCGGAACCCGGCCAGGCGAGGGAGGTGCTGGGCGGGGGTGAAGAGGGGGCGGGGACAGGGTTGACTCACAGATCCAGGAGCTTATGGACCCGCCGCATCGCGGCGGTCCTCAAGAGCCTCTTCCGCGGTTCCAGGGCCGCCGGAACCCAGTCAGAGACCGTCCTTCAACTCCTCCCCACACAGCGAGTAGGGCCTCGTGACGTCATACGGTTTCTTCCGGTGACTGGGACGGGACCACGCTCGGGACTGAAAGGCAAAGAGAGAACCCTTGGGGCGGAGTCTTTGAGAGCTCCGCGGCAGGGGCTGAAATGATAAAATAGAGAGTAGCCCTAAACTCGCGTGAAGCACTGTGGGAGTTGTAGTTCTTCCACCTAGCGGGTTCCAGCTCTGGGCAGTTTCCCGGCCGTGCCAGCCCCACGCCCAGCCTACCCTGGTGCATCTCTATTCGCGCACTGCTGAGAGGTTGCTGCTCTTATTTGTCGCGCACTGCTGAGAAGTTGTTGCGCTCACTACAAGGATGCATTTGATGCTGGGCCATACTTTTAGCAATGCACCCTGGGGAGCCCCTTGGACACAGGCTCCATTACCGTTAAATGGAGCATCGTAGTATCCCAGTGGGACTGCGTTTTACCGAGCACTTTCTGTGAAGCGCACACTGCGCTACGTGCCTTCAGTAATTAACCATATTCATTTAATCCTGTGAAGTTGGAATTATTGAGCATAATTTTACAGATGGGAACGTTATATGCTAAAAAAAAAATCTGTAAGAATTTCATCATGGAGGCAGGGTTTTATGTTCAAATCAGAAAGGATTCAAAATGTCCACCAAGCAGAGTCAGGAGGCTTTGACTAGAAATAAATGATAAAGAATTATTAAAGGATCTTAGGATAGTCAAGTCAGAAACAAAACTAAGCACTACCCATAGTGTTGTGAAGAAGAAAAGCTGAGAGTTTTACATTTGAATTGTTTTTATTCCCAGGTGGTCTGCCATCCAAGTACTAACCAGGCCCAACCCTGCCTAGCTTCTGAGATCAGACAAAATCAGGCGTGTTCAGGGGGGTATGGCCATAGACTGAAATGTTTTTATTAAAATATAGTTGGCATTCGATATTATATTAGTTTCAGATGTGCAACATAGTGATTTGACGTTTATGTACCTTATGATGTGATCACCACACTCAGTCTAGAAACCATCTGTCACTGTGCCAAATTATTGCAATCTTAAGCTGAGAGTTTTACAATAAAAAGTCACATTCTTGAAAGAATCAGCCTGCATTCTTAGCCTTTGGATTTGTTCAAGATGGTAATCAGACCGCTGTCAAGTGGTCTGGATGACGGATGTCAGGTGGTCTGGAGATGTGAACATTCTTTCCTAAATTCTTCAGAGGTTTGAACGTAGAAGGGGCCACTTAGCAAACCTGACAAGCTCAGGGGAGGCCCATTGCAGGCCTCATAAACCCAGAGACTGGAGGCAGCCACACAGGGTGGTCTGAATGTAAAAATTCCTAACTAAAAGCAGGTCATGGTGGGTAGTTTCATCTTTGACCTGTAGCTTCCTTGACAAAGGTCAATCTTTGCTTTGAAACTGTCTGTTGTCTTTATGCATCTAAGATAACATACCTTTGAAATGTCAGAATAGTATTTTTCCAGATCTCTCGAAGGCACAACATTGGGCACCAGAGCAGGAGACCACTGAACCCCTTGTTGTCGTCTTGTTGCCCACCCACCATTTCTATCTGCTGGAACTGTTAACTATCATGTACCCACCACCATAAAAGAAGTATGTATCTCTACGTTTTGCTTTTTATCCAATCTCAGAGATTTCCCCACTTTGCTTTCTCCTGCCTCCCTAATCTACCAACAATAAATTTCATGTAACCCTCCTTATGACTTCTCCTTTGATTCTAATGTATAAAATAAAGCTGCAAGTGCCGTTCTCTGGAGCATTTTCTCAATCTGTTGAGATTTAGCTTCCTAGCAATTGTCAATTTGGTACAAATAAACTCTTATATGACTTTCTCTTAGACTGGATGTTCTTTCATCAAATATATATATTTATCTTTATACACAACTGGAAAGTTCAAACATTTAAGTTCCCAGGCTAGTTAAGGCAAGAACAGTGATGCTTTGTCATACCTCAGCTTATTTGATTTTAAAATTTAGCAACCTGACCATAGTGATTCCATTTTATTTCTTTAGTCTTTCCTCATAAAGGAGGGGCAACTTTCCCTAGGTGCAATTATCACTTCTTGGATATGCTACAGCATACATGCCACTTTTTAGTGCTTTTTCATTTTTCCTTGTAGATTAATTTGTTATTTTTATTACTGATATCCCTTTGTAAGCTCTTGAAAGTTGGAACCCAGTCTTGTTCATCTCTTTTTTTTAAAATTTTATTTATTTCTTTTTAGAGAGAGGGGGAGAGAGGGAAAGAAATATCAGTGTGTGGTTGCCTCTCACGTTGCCCCCACTGGGGGACCTGGCCCGAAACCCAGGCATGTGCCCTGACTAGGAATCGAACCAGTGACCCTTTGATTTGCAGTCCGTGCTCAATCCACTGAGCTACACCAGCCAGGGCTATTCATCTCTTCAGGATGCTGCTCATTGATTCATCAACACACATTTATGAAACACTGAAGGAGAGCAGGGATTGTGCTGGGTGCTGAGGATTTGGTGGTGAACACTTGCACCAGACAAGTAAATGGACAATCAGAATAACTGTTCGATGCTAAGGTGGAGTTAGTTCTATGAGAGCACCCATGGAGGGGTATGCCGAGCAGATCAAAGAGAAAAGGGTGATTGGTTAGGGACTTCAAATAGTTTGGGATGGCTACAGTGGAGGGTGGTGAGAGATGAGTGTAGAGCATGGGTTGCCAAACTTTTTCTATAAAGGTCCAGATGGTAAATATTTTAGGTTTTGTAGGCCATATTGGTTTAGTCATTACTATTCAACTTATACATCAAAAGCAGATATAGACAGCACGAATGGGAGGGGCTGTGTTCCAATAAAAGTTTATTTATGGACACAGAAGTTTGAATTTCATAGTTTTCAGTGTTATAGAATATTCATCTTTTTATTTCTTTCAACCACTGAAAAATGTAAAAATCTTAAATTGTATAGAAACAGGCAGTGGGCTGGATTTGGCTGGCTGGTGGTTTGCCCTCTCCTGATCTGGAAAGCTAAAATGGGGTCTGATGGTCTGTGTTATGTAAAACAATTTAGGCTTTGTTTAGAGGACTTTGGGCAGAGTCCCAGATAGGTTTTAAGCAAGGATAGAGCATGCGTAGGATAGATGAGTTTTAGAAAGAAATTTAAAGCTGTTCAGTGGTTAGGGAATTGTAGCGATCACAGGTGGAGGTTCAGAGACCCCATGGGAATGTTTGATGATATCTTAAGTTAAAGTAATAGCACTGGAATGGACAGATTCAAGAGGTAATGAAGTAGAACTGATAGGATTTAGAGATTGATTGGGGTTGGGTGGGGGAAAGTGAAGAGTCAAGGCTAATTTCTAGGTTTTTGCTTTGGAGAATTGGTGATTTGGAGATTTGGCATATGGTGGTGCCATTTATTGATCTAAGAGGATTAAAGGGATGTTTTTTGAAGAGGGAGAGATTATTTAAAATTTAGACATGGATATTGAAATGTCTGTGGAAAATAAAGACTAGGGACTATAGATCTGGAAATTGTGCTGGTTTGCTTTTAGAGAAGAGATTGAATAGTAGTGACAGTACATGCATTTACTTATGAATACAATAATTTTTTGAAAGAATCCTCTGTTGCTCTGGGAGCAAATTATACCTTGGAAGCCATGGACGACCTTAACAGAGCAGATAAGGGTAGGACTTCATGGTCCTTCCTATCCACTGAATGCCGCCCAGCTTGAGTGCTGCCCAGCTGTCTATCCCGGTTTTCCTATTGATTACTTGATTCTTCAAGACCAGAAAAATTCAGGTCACTTACCTTGGTATCATCAGGTGTTCAGCTTTGGGTGCATGTATTCTTCTCAGATGTCAAAAAATTAATCACGGCTGGGTGTTCTTTCCTTTTAAGAAAACATCAGTTATATAATAGTGTAAGTTCTAGTCATTTCTAGCCAATTATTTCAAAGGTCAAAGATGTGTAAGCCCTCATGATATTACAATTCTTAGAACTAGTTTTACAATGATTGCCTGAAGATTTTAGGGCCAGTGGTATCTATATGCAAGCCTCTTAGATACTTAGCATAACTTTCAAGAATTTATTTTGAGCATTACTGGTGTGGTGCAGTGGGTTGGGCATCGTCCTGGCAAACTGAAGGGTCGCCAGTTCAATTCCCAGTCAGGGTGCATACCTAGGTTGTGGGCCAAGTCTCCAGTTAGGAGCATGCCTCTAAATAAATAAAATGTTTTGTTCTGTTTTTTAAAAAGAATTTATTTTGAGCCTCTTGCGACTGAATAAGGTAGATCTGATGTATGTTGTGGTTGCCTTGTCATGCTTATTTCATTCCTTCCTTATTTTATAGCAGCCACGTAGTTTGGGGAACTGACCTCATCTTCAAAAGGTGGGATAAGATTAAGCTAATCGGTGATTGCTGCAGTGATAGATACAGGGAGTGGCAGGCCTAAACCAATCAGGAAGTCACGATATTTCTTCAGCCACAAGGATGGGTTTAAGAATGGGCACATGGGCATGTGACCCATTTGGGAACAATAAGAAGCAGGAAAATTTTTGCTGAAGATTTCTGGGAAAGAAGTTTCCTCAAATTTATGACATTGCTTTGTGAAGCAGCACACTGCCTTTACCCAGCATCGTCATGTTGAATGAAGTTAAATAGAGGACAGAAAGAGAATTTCAGAACAGCCAGGGTTCTGATTGAACTGTTCCTGAACACCACCCCTCCTCTCTACTGTCAAATGACAAAAATAAAACAATTCAGCCACAAGCTTGACGTCCTCTATTCAAGGGAAAACAATTCATGGACTAGGGGAATACAGGGTCTCATGAGCAGTGGAGTATAGGGAACCTATCCGCGTGGAAATGTTGAATACAGCTCAGCTCTGTTCTGGAAACAGACAGAGGCGTGTTTGGCACACAGGAAACAAATCCATGGGTCAGTTCTCCCATGGGGAATCAGGCATGCATTGCTCCTAGGCCACTTTGAAAGTTGCTCTTGCTAAAAAAAAACTCCCTCACCCGGAATAGAGGCAGCAGAGGTTTACTGTGCTAAACCTCCCAAGTATGGGTGTAACCAGTTCAGTCACTTTTCCCCTTTACATTTGCAAATGACCTTTCTCTTCGGAGTATTTGGCAACATTCTTTCCTTTGTTATCTATAAAAGGTAACCACCTAAAGCTAACCTGTGTATAGTAAATGAGAACCATCCTTGATGTAACGTACCTAGAATGTCAATAAAAGCTTGTCCAGGCAGGGGTCACAGCCCTCTCTCACTGAGAGAGCTTCGAGGCTGGCCCTCTCTCTCACTTGAAGAGTTGCCATGCCATCCCTTTTTCTCCACCGGATTTCTTTAGTCCATGTGAATTTGTTCATTGTTTTTCATTCATCTGGTGACATAGGATAAACATCCACAGCACATGGACCCACTAGCGGAGTCTGCATCAGTGGAGCACTCTTCCTGAGGGATGTTTGGGCAAGAACAAGTTTTATAGAATGAAGCAACAACGAGGAAACGCATGACTTGCTAGGAGGTTGGAAGTTTCCACATAAGGCTAGCAGGTTAGTTGGGGAATAAGCAAAGAGTATTTGGCTGAAGTTGATAGACTGGGGCTGCAAATCTGAGGATAAGGAAATCATTATAGATTCTTGGCAGTTGGGTATTGGCTGGCTAAATGTACTGTACTTCTGGTCAGGCAGAACATTTACTGAAACGTGAAAGTTGTCCAAGGTTGGGTTTCCTGACATGACACCCTGGGCAGGAGCGGCTCCATCATGGACCTAGAAATGTATTTCAACACTACTTTGTTATATAATGCAGTTAATCTCCTTTGTTGTTGTAAAATCAGTGAAGTTGAATTTTCTGTATCTTGCAGTCAAAAACACCCTAACAGTTACAAATTCAGAGCAGGGGTCACCAGCATATAGATGGAAATTGAAGGTATAGGAATAGATGAGCTCACTCAACAGGTTTATGTAAAGCAAGAACAACCACTTTGGACAGAGAGCTGAGAAACAACAATTGGCTGGTGATGGACACCGAGAGGCAGCACCCAAAGAGGTATGGAAGAAATCTTAGGGTGCTACAGAAGAGAAACATGATCAAAATTGTTATATGCTGTGGAGAGGTCAAGTAAGATAACACTTGAAGGTGATTTAGCAACAAGAAAGTCATCAGTAGCCACTGAGGTGGTGGTGGAGGGTGCAGTCTGATTGGAATGGGGGAGGAATGAATGGGAAGTGAGGAACTGAACAAAGAAGTAGCCTCTCACAGTAAATACTTGTGCAAATGAATTGCTGCTTCTATTTCGACTCATGCTGAGAAGAAAAGTAGACTATATAAGGACATAGCTCCATTTCAAAGCAAGTACAACAGAACAATTAAGAACTATTATTTATGGACCTTCTAGGTATCTAACATGGTAAATACTTATGTGATCTCATGTAATCATCAAATAAGCCTGAGATATCAGGCTATTTTATAGATAAAGGTGAGAGCTTTCCCAAATAAAAAAGTCTGTCAGACTTCAAGGACCGTGTACTTCCTATTCCATTTTGGGTGCTCAGGAGACAAGTTTATGGTGCCTCCAAGACCAGCAATATAACTTACAGAGCCCCTTTTTAAAAAGTTATGAAGAATTTCAAGATGGTGACAGGACAGCATTAAAGCCAAAGTGGGGCCCTGTGCAGCTGCACAGGCGGCCCACCCCTAAGGATGGCTCTTGGTGCATCCAAGGTCAGGACTTCTCAAAGAAAACCAGTTCCAACTACTGACTGTTCAGGAACACTCTGTTGAAATAAAATTTAGTGGCAAATATGAACACAGGAAAACATTTGTACTAGCTGTTTCAGGGAACCAGGCTGTCAGAAGTAGTGGCTCATTAAATAGAATAAGAAGAATTTGTAGATCACATGATAGGACAGATATTTACAGCTCAGATATGGCAGTTGACAGTTGAGATCGCTAAGAACAAGATGTTCCTGTCTTTTGGAAAAGAAAAACAGGATGTTATTATTCTTGTGGCTTATCTTGGCAGGTAAAGCTTTTAGGATTTCCTGTTGGTCAAGACTTTTGGGAAGTTCCTGTTATTCATGGCTTATCTTGGAATGCAAGGTTAAGAGCAAAAGTCTTTTCTGCTACATGGTAAGTGATTTGTGGACAGGGCAAGGCTAAGGGCAGGATATCATTTTTCCTTTCTCTCTTCTTTGCTTACTGTATTTTTCTCTAGCTCAGAACCTTCTCCATTTTCTACGCTGGGTACTAAGCAAAGAAAACTTTATTACAGTTTGTTCCTCTGAATTACTTTTCTTAAATAATGCTATCATTACTAGTATGTGTTTGTGTATTTTAAAATATATAATAAATGTATATATTAACTGACTAAGTATATCTCTTACACTATATATGTTACATATATACAATCTTAGGTCAATAAGAATGCGTGTACACACAAGTAGATGGCAAAAATTGTTGTTCAAATCGACTTTATATGTCATATCTCAAAACACAAGACCAGGCTACAAGTAAGGTTCTTCATTCTTAAGCCATATTGTTCATATTTTGATTCAAAATAGCAATTGCTCTTCTATTATAAATTTTCAATTCAGTGTAACATATACATCATCATCTATTACTAATCCCAAATCATTTCAGTTGGGTTAGGCCCTAGCGAAAGGTGGAGTCACTTAGACTCCTCCCCAAATCTGCAAACTGGAACAAACTTTCTATGCCCTGCTCTCCCAGAAAAGGAAGTCCTAAGCCAACCAATCAATGCTTGCCTGCTCAGCATAATTTACCTGATTCCACTCTTACACTTTCCTTTGCTCCATGTAAGGGAAGTAACCCTACTTTAACCAATCAGCAAATGTCCAGTATAATTTCCTACTCACTTAGGTCGGTAAACATTTCATGGCTTCAACAGTTCTTCAGAGCTCCTTTCTATCTGCTAGATTAGATGCTGCCTCATTATGAATTGCTGAATAAAAGCCCACTAGATCAGTAAATTGTGGACATTTTTTGACAGTTATCAAGGACAATTGTGAACATTTACTGAGTGATTAGAATAATGCCTTGCACACAATAAGCATTTTACAAGTTCTAATTTATTCAATCCTCAAAGCAGCTCTGATTGGTAGGTATTTTTACCATTATCACCCATTTTCCAGATGAAAAAGCAGAGGCACATTGAGATTAAGAAACATGCCCAAGATCACGTGATTAGTCAGTTGTAGAGCTGGAATTTGAAACCAAGCAATTAGGATGCAGAGCTGGGTTCTTAAGCATGACTATGTATATTGCTACCTTTATGTTTTTGGATCAAAAACTTGATCATCTTCACAATGATAAAATATACTGGTAGATATCAAAGATTTAGAGCTAGTAGACATCTTGGCTATAATTTATTCTAAAATCTTAATTTTACAGTTTGAGAAACTTTCAGAAAAGTTGACTTATTTTTCAATATTTTTGTGCAGAAAAATGGCAAAGATGGGACTAGAACCTCAGTTTGCCAATCTCTTGGTCAATATATAATTTTAAAGTTGATCTTTAGGTTATAACTCTGAAGAGGGCTGAAGATAAACAGATGAGCCACTACTTACCAATCTACTATGTACAGGTTATTTCCAAGTAGGAGTGTCCTTAACTTGTGCCAATATGAAAATAATGTATACTCTTTTTATTTATTTTTTTATATCTCATATTATGTTTTACTCTAAATTGGAAACAGTAGTGTCC
Organism: Macrotus californicus; assembly: GCA_007922815.1. NCBI lineage: Eukaryota > Metazoa > Chordata > Mammalia > Chiroptera > Phyllostomidae > Macrotus > Macrotus californicus. The sequence continues at coordinate 10,916 of VMDR010010634.1, read as the reverse complement.
ATGCTCATGAATTCTTGTGCATTGCTAAAATTTTTCATTGGCTGGACCCTTGATTTAATTTGATTCTAGGCTATTGTGGGTGCTAAAAAAATTAACACTTTTCCTCCGACTGTCTAAGTTCTTCTACTGAGCTAATAATTTAATGAACAGAGACAAATTAACAGGAGAAAAACAAGTTTTAATACATGTGCATGATGAATTCACATAAACATGAAAATTCCAAAGACAGTGAGACAACATTGGGTATATATGACATTTTTGGACAAAGGAGAAAGGGGGGTGGGGTATTAGATTTCAAAAGTGAAAATGGGTGATTATGGTAGTTGAGGAAGAGCAAAACCACATGGCAGGCAAATCCTTGCTAGGCAACCCCAAAACAATGAGACACAGGTTATCTAGCTAACAGGCCCCTACCAAAAGCCCTCCTGTTTACCACACTTCATCCAAATTAGGCTATTCAGGCTAAGGAGAACATCCTGAGATGTTCCTGCCTGGAGTAGGTCTTTCCATCTGAATCTCTTAGGCAAGAAGTGGGAGGCTCAAAGGTTCTTTCTGAGTCTTGTTTCTTAATAACCAGCTTAAAACCAATCTCTCACAAAGGCAGCCTCAGGGTGGCAAAACTTTGGTTTCCTTCACTACAGACCCATGTCTTTCAAATTCTCAAGAGTTTGAGGCTTACATGTATGACTCAAAACCCAAGCAAGAGAAAGTTGGCCAAGTTCAAACAGAGTAGGCAAGGACATATTAATGAAGAAGCTGTTTACCAAGGGATGGGCAGAATTAAGGGAAAGCAAGGGTAGAGGTGGTTCAATATCCCAGAACTAGCAATAGAAGGAAGCCCTTATGTCTCCTGGTCTTGAAAGGATGGGGAGGGAGTAGTTACCAAAACCTGGGGAGAGTGGCCACCTAAAAGCAGCTATGGCTTTTAGGTCAGTAAAGGGACATAGCCTGTCTGCGGCAAAACAGCCAGGAGGGAGCTTGAAGAACAAATACTGTAATCCCTTTGCCATCCTCTTCTTGCTGACCTGCTGGTGCCTCTCAGAGCTTCAATCCAATCAGAAGTTAACGGTCAAGGATCCCAGTTTATGCAGTTTATAAAGTTAGTCTGTTAGAGCCCAGAATAAAAAAGAGTGGAAAATTTCCAATTCATAAACAGACCACTGATTTTTAGATAAAGTAATTAAATATCACAACCATTTTGAAAATTAGAACAGTAGCTTATTCTGAGCCAAAATAATACCATGTCCTCTTGGAGTTTACATTTTAGTATGAGAGATATTATAGAAAACAACTATACAAACAAAACTATGTGGAGATGAGGATTATAAAGGGCAAGATAGGATTGGAGAGAGAGGGGGAAGGGAAGAGATGGAGAGGGATTACAGGTGTATCTTGTTTTCTTGTACTTTGCTTAATTGCATTTTACAGGTGTTTGGTTTGTTTTTGCAAGCTGAAGGCAAGATCCTCCACCACCAACAAGATTACAGCTCGCTTTAGTGTGATACTTGCTTTACTGCAGTGGTCTGGAACTGCATGTGCAGTATCTCCCAGGTATGCCTGCCCTTTGGCTTGAGTGGAATCCCCCAGCAAACCTAAAGTAGGGGACACTCTGCAGACAGGATGTGGTGGGGTGGGAGTGAAGGAGAAGTATAAAGCATAGAAGCAAAGAAAGGAAATTATTTGGTTGGCTATAACTTAAAGCCTCATTGGCTATTTGTGATTGCTTGCCCTAAGTGTTTTGATATTGTAACCTTGAGGCATTTACAGACTTAGATTTTGTTTTGCTTATGCAGGCCGCCATGGCATTACAGCCACCTGTCTAAGTGCCTCCTTATTTAATTAAGCTAACAGATATGATGGATAAAAAGGAGCTAACCGTGCAGAGACCTGGAACAGAAGGAAGAAAGACTCAAGCAAAAACGTGCTTGGTAAAGTTTGAAGGAATGAAGGCGGTCTGTGTGGCTGAATGAAGGGTAGAACAGCAGGAGGTAGGATTAGAAAAGCCAGATCAGGTAAAACCTTGATGATCAGAGGACTGACTTTGAATGTTATTCAGAATGAAATGGAAAATATTGAAAGTCTAAAGAAGGGGATTGACACTACTTGGGCTGCAGTGTTACGAATGGAGGGGGCTGTGGGGAGTGACTCACAGCATATGTTGAACAGAGCTGAGTCTGGCTGGTGGTGGCTTCCCCAAGAGCTACACCTCTCCTTAGCCCTGTCTAGCATCCTCAGCCCACTTCATGAGCGGGTGCAAGGCACCCTCCGGGGAAATAATTCTCTGGGCTGGTGGTAAGCAGCAAGTACGTCTACAGGACCTTTTACCTGGGACCCTGTCGCCTTCAATCCTCAGCTGTTGTCATGGCAACAATAGCTCTTGGAATCTCTGCATCATAGACTCCTAAATTTCAGAACCATGGAAACTTCATGTAGCCAAAAGCTTGGGCTCTGACCTGAAAGTTGAACCCTTATTTTTGCCTAAGGTGAGTGTGATATTATTTATGATAAATATATATTCGGTCTTCATGTTGTTTCTAGCACAGAGCTCCTAAAACTTTGGGAATTTCCTAAGAACAATGGGAACATCTTTTGTTATGGTATTTGGTATTTTGTTCTTGGTTTCTGAAATAGCTCCAGAACCATAAATGTTAAAGGAATGTCTTGTTATTCATTTCAAACCCCTTTCAGCCAAACCAGAGTTTATGTTAATGAGGGGACTTTTGGAAAACCCCTAGGGAGGGGGGCTTGTTGCTAGGGAAACCAACCTTGTGATTAGAGGGTTGGAACTTTCAGTCTCATCCCTCACTCACCTCTGGGGAGGAGAGAGAAGATGGATGTTAGATCTATCACCAATGGCCAATGATTTGAATAACCAGGCCTATATAGTGAAGCCTCCATAAAATCACAAAGGATAGGGTTTGGAGAACTTCTAGGTTGGTGAATACTTGGAAATTCGGGGAGAATGGTGTGCCCAGACAGGGCATGGAAGCTCTGGGCCCCTTTCCACAAAACTTGCCCTACGCATCTCTTCCATCTGGCTGTTGCTGAGATATATTCTTTTACGATAAACTGGTAATTTAGTAAGTAAAATGCTTTCTTGAGATCTGGGGGCTGCTCTAACAAATAAATTGAATGTGAGGAGGGGTTCACGGGAACCTCCAATTTATAGACAGTAGGTTAGAAGGCTGGTAACAACCTGGACTTGTGATTGGCATCTGAAGTGGGGACAGGGTAGGAACGGGACCTGTGGGACTGAACTACTATCTCCAGGTAGACAGTGTCAGAATTGAGTTAAATGATAGGATACCCAGGTGCTTGATGTGTGGAAGACCTACACAGCTGGCGTCAGAAGTGAAGTAGTGTAGTGAAGTATTGAGCATAGAGGAGAAACACATGGTGGGGAGTTTTCCTTAGACTGAATCACTTCTTAGTAATTCAGTTTCTTCATTTGTAAAATGAGAATAATAATACAGTACTGTTATCAGCCCTGTCCTGGCACAGTCTCGTCTGGTCTGGTGTGGTCCAGGGCCTTTGTGTGTCAGGCAACCTCTGGGTTCTTGACTCACCCAAGAAAAATTTCAAGGACAAGTTGGAGTGAGAACAAAGCAACTTTTATTCAGGTAGAGAAAAAGAAAGATGCGAGGAGAGCACTGTGCCAGTGTGAAAGGAGCCGGAAGTATGTGTCTGAGTGGGTGTGGGCCAACTCACGCCTGAATTGCACACCTGGTCAGTTAGTTCTTGAGATCTTAAGTGTTTCCAGGGTGGGGAGGGGTTGTCTCCAAGCTTTGTGGCAACGAATTCTGACTTTGCCTTCCGGTTGGGAGGGGGTCTTCTTAAAATGGTCTGTTCCGGAAATGTCTTGGCTTTTGTCCCCCTTGATTTCCCCTTCTACTTGTGGTGTCAATTTTTATTATAATGATGGTATAATAAGCTTTGGGATCATTCTCTGGTCAATTTTACCTGTATCTTAGATTACTCTGGATCTTACTGGTTTTTGTTATCTTCCTCCCTGACTCTGGTGGTTTAAGCCATCTGCTCTTAGGCATCTTCAGTTTGGGAGGATAGGGTGTTGTGATTTATTAGCTAGCTGTCTGTTGTTCTGGCCATTTGTTCAACCGTTTTGTAACAGTGAGGAATTGTAACCCACCCTACCATTCTTTTGAGATTTTTTCTAAAAATGGTGACTCTGACTAATATGTAGCTTAGAGATAAACAGCATGTTTGTATAAGAATCCTGAGAACTTACTCCAAGAGATACAGACTCCAGCCTTCAGGCATCTCAGCTCTGAAAGATTAGCTGAACTTCAAACATAGAGCCAGGATGACGTGAATCCAGGAAGACTAAACCAGGATGATGCACTCTGGACCATCACTTGCCTTATCAGAATGGACTGTGCTTGTCTACACATAGAGAACTTTTCAACCCTCTCCCCTTGATCTCTTTGTTCTGGTTTCCCCTTCCCTACTTTGTAAAAACTTCTGCCTGTACTGAGATGTTAAGAAGAGCTTTGAGATAAGAGTCCCCCATCTTCCAGGTGGTGGCACCTGAATAAATCACTTTCCTTTTACATCAGAACCTCTCTCTTGAGTATCGGCTTTTGAAGCAGCAAGCCGCTGGACCTGTGTTTGGTTACAGTTTATCTCAGTTTCCTCATTCCACTTGCCAGGGAATTTTCCTACTTTCTTACTAACCTGCTTCAGTACTTTATTGAAAACCTATGAGGACAAATATGTCTCAGAATTTTAAAATTTCAGGATTTTTAGAAAGCTATCATGGTGCATATACCAGATATTATGAGACCCCTTCTAGGACATAATGAAACATTAATATTTCTGCATTGAAAGATATTATGGTAGACAGAGGCCTAAAGTGGCCCCACAGTCTCCACCTCCTGGTATTCACTTCTGTATATGATCTTGTCCCTTCAAGTGTGGGCAGGACCCATGAGTTGCTTCAAATGGAAAGAATACAGCAAAGATAATAGAATGTATTGGGTTGGCCAAAAAGTTCATTAAGTTTTTTTCCATAAAATAAAATACACATTTTACATTTTCACCAATCGCTTCATTGATTTGCATGTTGGCTATCTCCCACATGGTATAACATCGATTGTTCTCAATTAATGTCTTGATTGGATTACTGTCAAGTTCATCTGGTCTACCCCCTGTGGAGCATTGTCCAGCAAGAAAACTCCAGCAGGAAACTTCGCAAACCACTTTCAACACATTCGATCGGTCACAGCACCTTCTCCATACACTGCACAAATCTTTTCTTTGCTTTTCAGTTTCATTTTTACCTACCTTGAAATAACAAATAATACCATGCTGAAAATATTGCTTATTTTCTTGCATCTTCAATATTAAAATAGCTACCCCAAAATTCACCAATTTTTATGTTTTTTTAAAATGCTGATATGACAGTTGTCACAACACAATCTAACAAAATTGTTTCGAATGAAGTCAAAGACAACTAAGTGCTACTAGAGCCATCTTACAAAATAAAGCAAATTTGGGCCAATCCAGTATGTGATTACATGTACATGATTATGTGCTTATGTTATATAAGACTGTAGAATCCATTTTTTTGAGTCTCAGTTTCTCTACCCTCTCCCTCTTGCTGGTTTTGAGGAAGCAAATGGCCATGGTAGGGGATCCCACACTACAAGAAATGTGGGCAACTTCTAAGGGTTGAGGACAGCCTCTGGCTGACAGTCAAGGGGAAAAAAACCCACCCAAAAAAACCCAACGTGAAGCCCTCAGTTCTACCACCACAAGAAACTGAATTCTGCTGGTAATATGAGTGAACTTGGAAGTGGATCCTTCCTCATTTGAACCCAGATGAGATAGCAGCCCCAGGTGACACTCTGAAGCCTTGTGAGACCCTAAACAGAGGAACGCAGCTCGGACTCACAGATTGAAAAAAGTGAAAAAAAATATATAACGTTACCAAAGAACTTTGACAATGCCAATGAAAAATCACCCTCTAGGGGTCAGAGTGTTAAACTGGAATAACCATCTTGGAAAAGTCAGCATGTCTGCCTTCATGTTTATTAGACAGTCCAATGTCTAGATCCTCCTGGATATGTATCTTAGAGAAACTCTTCCATGTGAGCACCAGGAGACATGTGTCAGAATGTTCACTGTAGCTCTAGTAATTGAAAACATCCTCTAGTCCATAAACAGTATAATCTAATTGCATTAATTATGATATATTATGACATTTTATACAGAGCTACAGTTACATCCATCAGTATGGATGAAGTTCACAAACATGTTGAGCAAAAATAAACAAGTCACAAAAAGTATAGACAGTGGGATTCCATTTATATAATTTCAAGATTGATAAAACTACATTATGAAGGGGACCTAAAGAAACCTGGGATTTATTTATAAAAAATTGTGCATCTATTCCTACATCTTTAAACTTCAGTCTCCTTCAAAGTGCTCTCCATTTGATGCAATCCACCTATTGAGACGTTTTTCCCACTGCGCAAGACAGTTTTTGAACTCGTCGATTTGGATGCCTTTTAGTGCTTCTGCTGTTTTTTGTTTCACTGCTTCCACATCAGCAAAGCATTTCCCTTTGTGGACTTTTTTCGTCTGGTGAAACAGAAAAAAGTTGCTCAGGGCTGAGGGGGAGATGGGGTGAATGGGGAGGATGGGGAACAAACAGGGGTCATGTTGTTTTTTGGTCAAAAAAGTGCTCAGTGCTCAGTGCGGTGTGGGCAGGTGTGCATGTAAATCACCTGTCATGAAATGGACAAACATGTTGAGAGAGTCTTCAAGACAAACTCACTGAAGTGGAACACAACCTCTCACAAGAATGCCAGCTGGTGCCCTGATACAGATGGGTTCTAGAACACTCGCCTAGTGGGAGAAACCTGTACTAGAGGGGGCCCACTCACCAGAAGATAATTTCCTTTTTTTTTGGTCCCCCTCATAGATTACTTGTGTGTGTGTGTATATGTGTGTGTGTGTTGGAAAACTGAAGTAAAGTGAGAGAATTTAAAAGAAAAAAGGATTGCCATACCTCCACTTGAAGGGCGGAGACGTAAGCAGGAAGCAGCCTTATGAGGCACTGAAAATGCTCCATTTCTATGAAGCACAAAAGGTTTTAATTTTGATGAAGTTGAACTTTTTTCTTCAGTTGCTTGTGCTTTTGGTGTCACATTTAAGAAATCTTTGCTAAATCCATGAATATAAAGATTTATTCCTATATTTTCTTCAAAGGGTTTTATAGTTTTAGTTCTTATGTTCAGATCATTGGCCAATGTTTTAGTTACTTTCTGTATATAGTGTGAGGTAGAGAGTCCAACATCATTCTTTTGCATCTAGTATTCCATTTATAAAACTGTGTGCAGATATTTACTTCATAATACAGTGTATATATTCTTCTGTATGTGAAATATACTTCATAGACTTAAAGGCACAAATAGGAAACAGTTGCTTTTGAGACTGTGTGGAGTACCCTGTCTGTGGGGAATAAGTTGTAGTGAAACAAGAGACAAATCAGGAAGATCAGTTGGGTTTTCTGTTTTTGGCTGAAGCAGCAGGATGGCATCTTTCTCTGAGATAGCAATGAATGCAGAAGGAGCAAGGTTTGGGAGGGAGAGACAAAAATTATCTTTAGGGTATGTTAAATGTGAGTGCCTTTTCAGCATACAAGTGGAAAAGTCAGAAAAGGCAAATGGATATGTCAATCCAGAGTTAGGGATAAAACAGGATATATGTTTGGGACTCTGGCATATGGTTGTCATAAAGCCATGGGACTGGTTCGGATTATAGGAAAAGGATAACAGGGGTGTCCAACTTTTGGTGTCTCTGGGCTACACTGGAAGGAAAAGAACTGTCTTGGGCCACACATTAAATACATTGTGACATGTAATCACAAAAAAAAATTTCATAATGTTTTAAGTAAATTTACTGTTTTGTGTTGGGTCGCACTCATAGCCAACCCAAACTGCATGTGGCCCAGAGGCCGCAGGTTGGACACCCCTGGAAGAGTATCAAGGACCCAGTTCTAGAGTGTGCTAAGATTTGGAGGATGGGCAGAGAAAGCAATAGGTACCGCAAAGGAGAGTGAGAAGGAGCAGCCAGTGATGAAGAAGGAAAATACGAGAGTGGTTTCAGGAAAGCTTAGAGAATAAAATGTTTCAAAGAGAAAAGAATAGTCAAATGCTTCTGAGAGATCAACTATGATTTGGAGAGTGAACTAATCATTAGACATTACAAGAAAACGATGGTTGGCAACTTCGTTTAAGAGCTGTTTGTAGGGGAAGCAGGTAAAAGCCTGACTGGCTTTAAATAGCACACTGTGGAATGGAACACGCGGGGGCCACCATTTGGTTTATTCACATTTCTTTTTATGGTTTCCTTCAAATAAGATCAAGAGGCATGTTAGCAAGCACCCATTCTTCTTGGTGAAGCAATGCCTGTATTGGCTTTAATGCGCACCCTTTATTGTTCCATGTAGTTAGGTGGTATACCATCAGAACTGAATCCAGCATACCCTTCCAAGTCTATGTTATGGGTCACAAAATAGTGCACATGGTTATTAGTGGCTTCCTCCAACTCTAAACAGACTATTTGCTAGCATAGACAGTAATTCCTTTTTCAGGTTGAATTCCATTGACATTACACAATGACAAATAAGTTGACAATGGAATTTTGCCAGTACCTTGTTTTACTTTCTCTCTAAGCATATTTTCAATAACTTTGCAGCTACTTTTTACCTATCTTTTAACAATGGCAAGAACTATTTGTTTTAGCATATAAGGAGTGCAACTTTGAATAAAATATCTGTAGTTTTGGCCTCTTTCTGACTTTAGCAAAAATAATTATTTTAATTTTGTAGCAAGTTGTTTTATTTTAGTAACAGAAAATGTAATTGAGTTGCCAGAGGTCACAGTGTTTTATTAGAAGTTGAACTGAAAGCATATTTAACTTCATGCCAAAACTTGACAAAGTTTCTAAGGAAATAACACAATGAGAAAAAATAGCTGGATTGCTAATTTTCAGATATCCACTCTTATACTTCTATTGATATTTTTATTTTTCACATTTTTCTATGAAATTATCACAGTTGCTTCTTCACTTATCTAAAAATGGAAGTCTTGTTCATTTTTTACATTTGACATTCTGAACTTTTATATTTACTATTTCATCAGTATGTTTTTGCTTCAGTAAAACACTTTCAAAGTCCTTGATAACATTTTTTGAGCACTGGAGATAGGAGACCACAAAGTGGCAACCCACGTAAAATTGAAGTGTTATGAAAATATTTTAAACCAAGATGAGTATCACCTGGTAATTGAACGTTAATGGAGTCACACTGCCAAACACAGTTTTTAAAGTACATGAATGTAGTGGGACTTAAGATTTGAAGACAGTAGTGTACAGTTAGCATTTTTCCTTTTCGAGGCGTTATCACCTAAAAGTCATAAGCAGAATGAGAAGAAAATGCTATGAAACAAATCCCTAAATTACAAAAGAAGCATAAAAGTTGAGCATGGGAAGATGTTAAGAGTGCCTATTTTAGAAGGTCTCATGAGATTTAGGGTTTGGGATTGGATTTGGGTCAGGGTTAGGGTTAAGTAGCAAAATATACTGCTTGAAGGTTAAGAACATAACTTAAATCTCTTGTGGAGAGCCTAAATCTTTTGTTTCGAAGGCAGGAATGAGATTCACAGGCTGGTTGTGGGAACCTCCCTGGAGTGCATACGATTCCAAGAAGCAAAGAAAGTGCAGCAGCATGGACAAGTTGTATTTGCAGAAAACAGTCTGTACCTGTGACAATGAGCAAGAACATAAAGTTTGCATTGTGAACATCTCTGTAATGTTCTATCTCCATTGGCTGGAGAGAAGTCAAGGTCAAACTCAGAAATAAAATTTTGGTCATAAACCAAATTTCTGCTGACTTGGAAAACAGTAGAGAGTCAGAGTAACAGGAAGCTACTTAGATGGGCAGGGTGCCAGAAAGTACAGTGTTGGCCTGAGAAAGGATTCTTACAGCAAGACAATTGTTTTGGTTCTAAACCTTGGCACGGCAGCCACTTGAACAAGCTGAACACGGATGCTCTAAGCAAAAACCCCCAAGGAGGAAGTGGTCTTGGTAACTAACACAAATAGAAACAAACCTTGTCTGGAGGGAAGCACTCCAAATTTCGTTCAGAGGGCTCCCCAGATTATGATCCAACAATGAACTCAAAAAAAGATGACCAAACACACAAGACGACAATAACCATGAGTGAGAGTCAGTGGAAACAAGAAATTACAGATTTAGATTCCCCAGTGAATTCAAGTATTGGAATTACAATTACATACATACAACATAAAACAGCTATGTGTGAAGTGTTTACATAAAGCATGTAATTTAAAAAAATGAACATTTAACTAGAAACACTTTAGAAATGAATGAATAGAAGCATTATGGAAACAATTCCAAAGAAACCAGAAATAAAAAGTCTGATTGTTAGTGGCAAAAAAAGGAAAACCCAAAAAGCTTAGTGGAGGGACTGACTAGATTAGATAATTCAAGTGAGAATTTGTGAACCAGAAGATGTATCTGAAGTACTGATCTAGAATGCAATAAAGAAAAACAAGGAAATGGAAAATATGAAAAAAAAGGTAAAGAGATATGGAAGCTAAAATAAAATTGTCTAACACTCAGAGTTCCAAACTGAATAAGAAAGGAGGAGAGGCAACATATGAAGGGATAATGGTGTGAATTTTTGAGAACTGAGGGAAAACATTAATTCATAAACCTTGAAAGCAAAGAAGAAAAAAATGACAAGATAGGAAAAAAATTTAAAATATAACTCAAGAAAAAATTACAGAACTAGGAGACATGAATTTGAAAATGTAAAATGGCATATACTGTTTTTAAAAATGGTCCCATGTGGTCAACATGAGTATAT
>VMDR010010633.1:0-30327 GCA_007922815.1 Macrotus californicus | reverse complement strand
AGCTGTTCCTTTATTTTTTTCCTGGTGTCAGCTCAAACACAGGACATGAGCCTTCCATTTTTTTTTCCAGTTGCTCCTTTCATTAAAATACAGCGCACATGATGCAACTGTATGCAGTAGATTTCTGCTGGCAGTTTGATGACAAGGAAGGTTACATTGCAGAGCCACAGAGTGATCACTTTAAAATTGAGTACTAGGCACCCTATTCTTCAAATGTTTCTTGGGCATGTCCACCCCTCTCTCTCTCTAAAAAAAAAATCAATAAAAACACATATCTTTGGGTGAGGATTAAAAAAAGTGTTATAACTTCGAAAGGCAGCTAGAGAGGACACTGAGTTTATTGATGTCTATCCATTCAAGTCTTCCACAATTTGTCCTCAGTCTGGGACACTGGCTGACCATATGGGTTCACCTTGGTGAAATGTGATGATGTTATCTGGCTTTGTTCCACCTTGGGGCAGTTTTCTTAATGTTTTCACTAGGTGATTGATGTAAAATGATACCTTACCTGGGAGAGGTTCCTTGCCGATCTCTCCTCCCTAATCTCCTACGGTGGAGTTTCTCCCAACACATATTTTTGGTGTTCTGGGTCCTTTACTTTGATAGGTGATTTTTACTTAGGTGTGTAGATATTTCTTCCCTGGACTGTAGTACTCCAGCTGATGCTTTCTCTGTCTTCGGGCAGGTTCAAAGGCAAATGTAGACCCAGTGCATGTTCTGGAAGAGTAACACAAATGACCTTTGATTTTGTAATACTTAGACACACACTGGTCCCTAGTCCCTGTCCCTGTTTTCACAACACCACGCAACAGGAGGTGGAGCCATTACAAAATGAGCAGAAAAGCCCCCTGGTGATTTGAAGATTTTCCTGCAGCTTCCTTTGTGCTAGTAGCCAAAAATGACAGTCTAGGGTGTTTGAATTTAATGCTGTCCCCAAATGGGGCATGGGTACTCATAAGATGCAAAAAAGGAGTACAGCTGGGAGTGGACGAATATGTCATTATTGAATATTAAAAGCTATATCGTAAGTTTACTGGTAGTAAAATGATTTATTGGTGTACAGTTCTTTAGATTTTAACACGTGTATAGGTTTGTGTGACCATGACTGTGATCAGGACACAGAACGACTCTATTACCCAAAGTGTGACACCAGGAACAATGTCACATTTTTACATGTATTTTCAGAATATGCATAATATATTAATATAGTAATGCATGCGCGTAAGTTATTGTGTTTTAGAGGTGTGTACTCAATTTTTTTTTTTTTTACTAACAGAGTCATACAAACAAAAGTGTTTGGAGATAACCTCTATAGACAGCAGCAATAAAAGTTGTTAATTAGGAAAAATGGCAGCTGATTTTAAATTTTTTACTTATTTTAAAGATTTTATTTATTTATTTTTAGCGAGAGGGCAAGGGAGGGAGAAAGAGAGGGAGAGAAACATCGATGTGCGAGAGAAACATCAGTTGGTTCCCTCTTGCATGCCCCCACCTGGGGGTCTGGCCACAACTCAGCTATGTGACCTGACTGGGAATCAAACTGGTGATAGCAAGATGATGCCCAACCAACTGAGCCACACCAGACAGGGTAGCTGATTTTTTTTTTTTTAAGATAACTGGGCAGCTGAGCTGAAAGCGGTGGGCAAAGAATCTGGAGGTTGGCGGACAAAATAGATCATGGTAATTATTCACGGAAGGAATGCTGAAGGCCTGGATTCATCAGTGGCACAAGAGAAAGGCTGGAGGTCAGAGACTTCTCTGAGGTGGCATGTGAGGTTTTGGTGAATGGATGTGGGCATGCAGGGGAGGGGCAATGGAGCATAATGTTGGTTTTTTTGTGTGGGAGGCATGGCTGATGGGGATACCACTGATGGAGAATGTTCCTGCTGAGGTGACGCTGGTTTCTCTTAAACTTAAGAGAAACTGGTTGAAATGACGTGCATAGTATGGAGTGGGGAAGGTCTGGAGTGTACAGAGGGATCATCTTTTCGGTGTACAAAGTTCATCGTTACCACCAGGTGGAGCCAGTTAGAATATATGTGGGCCCGCTTATTGTCATGCAGTGGGGCTCACCTCCTGCTCCGGGATTTTAAAATGCTTTAAAAGGGACTCTTGTTTTTTATGATCATTTATTATTTCTTAATATTTATTTTTAAAACTGAGGTATAACTTAGTTATGTACAACATCATGACTTAATATACGAGTATGTATATATTGCAAAATGGTCAGCACAATAAGTTCAGTTAACATCCATTACCACATATTTACAATTTTTTTTCTTATGGTGAGAACTTTTAAGACCTACTCTCTTAACACTTTCAAATGTATAATACAGTATTATTAACCGTAGTCACCATGCTGTCCATTACATCTCCAGGACTTAGAAGTGGAAGTTTGTACCTTTTGGCCACCTTTACTAAAAGGGACACTTCTTTGTTTGTTTGTTTTTTTAAGACTTTACTTATTTTATTTTTAGAGGGAGGGCGAGGGAGGAGAAAGAGAGGGAAACATCAATGTCTGGTTGCTTCTTGCCAGCCCCCTACTGGGGACCTGGCCTGCAATCCAAGCATGTGCCCTGACTGGGAATTGAACTGGCAACCAAAGGGACACTTCTTACTCCCCCCGAAACGTTGTAGTTTGGACTTCGGGCCAATTAAACCTCAGGGTGTTCTCAACTAGAGAACCAGGTGGCACCTTGCAGTCAAGAACCACCAGGAACAAGCAGCACCTTTTCCATCTTAAGTCCTTCACTGCCAAAAGTTCAGCAGGACCAGGGCAGGGAGCTGGATAGGAGAGGGATAAAGATGAGGGTCAGGATGGGGGAGTGTGGGCTCAGTTTGCCTGAGCAGATACCTGTTTATCCTTAGAGCCAGATCGGAGGCTATAATGGGCAAAAAGGAAATCCAGAAAGGCCTTTTATTTATTAAAATAAACCCAAATAAAAGCTATAGACCATAAATTGCAGAACTTTAGAGAGAATCTTAGTGGTCTCACAAGTTGCAGGGAAGGCTTGCACCCCAAAAAGCATGCAAGAAAATATTAGAAGGAAATTGGATGCAGATGTGGTCTTTAATCTGAAAAAAAAGAGACAAAACTTCACTGATATTTAATACGCTACTTCAGAGTAGGACGTGTGTATAATTTATAAATAAGTGCACACACAATGGGAATGCGTGCTCAGAAATATTTTACTGATGGGGACACAATTATAGCCTTTTGCTTTGACTTTAAAATAAATGCCAGGCCCTTTCAGATTTCCTTTTTTGTCCGTGGTAGGGTAGAGAGGAGGGGGAGATGAGGCTGTTAGAAAGAAAGAAGAAGAGGTGGATGGCAATGGTATTTAGAATTTGGTGACTGATGGCTTGGGAGTGAATCTGATCAAACCCTTCCCCTCAGTGCAGAATGCATTGCCTTTCCCGTATTTTCACAGAGCGGCCATCATTTCTTTCGGGCATCAGAATCTGAATAGTTACTTACCAGTCATTTGCCTCTCAGTATTGTGAAGCTGTATTCCAGGCAATTTAGTAGATCCTAAATAAATGTTGCAATGGGAATATTACATTAAATGTTTTAACAGCTCAAAAATGGAAAAGAGGCCTCTTTCTGAATAAGAGAGTGTTCCATATAATGGTAGGCACGCCAGGCCTTTGCTTCGAGAATGAAATAAGAGCCTACCATAACATGCTGTGGAATTAGGGCTGTTGAGACTGGCTTTACGATTCCGTATTATAGGTTGGAAATAAGTGAGGCTGGTCCTTTGTTGATGCCTGCTATTTGAAATTTATATGGTGATTAGGGACAATATTAAATACTCACATTTTATAAACTACAAGTATAGGAGTCCAAATGAATCATAAGACTTATTTTTTCCTTACTAAAATATGAGTCAAAATTAGCCATAAAAGTTATTTTCAAAGCATTTCCTTTCGGATACCTAAGGAATGCTGACTATGCAACTAATATTAGTTGCATAAAGAAGATTTTCGGTCCCATGATCTGGCTTGAAGCTTTGCAGGAACAGCTGCTTATCTCATGAATGGAATTTCCTGTTAATATTCTTGCAGGCTAATTGTTCATCAAAAGTATAACAGATGTCAACAAATATCCCAAATGTGTCGCACCCTAATGTTTAAGGGGCAGCAGAAACAGTTCAGATGTTTAACTTGGTTGTGCTTAAAAGGCAAGAGCACAACCTTTAGCTTTTGTCATAAACTGCTCTTGACGGGATTAAGGCTATTCAGAGAAACCATTTGGTTTAAAGGCCCTTTCCTTTTAATTTACAGCAACATATGGCTTAAGATAAGATAAGCTAAGGGGAGAAACACAATGGTAACTTCAAACATTGGTATTGTAAAGCACCTTTTTCTGAATGGATGGCGTACAGTTTTCATCCCAACTACATATGGAAATCAATTTTCTGAGAATAAAAATGCATCAAATGGACTCCAATTTCTTGGCAACAAGCACAAAGAAATCGACTTTTTAATGTACGTTACTGTGGGTAGAAGTCTCCACTGTAAGAAGAAACCTCACCTGGACACCAGGGTTCAGGTCAGAAGTGGAAATTTCGTGTCTGTAGAAACTTCCTGGAACCCAAGACAGCAGATTTCTAAAAAGCATCTCCTTCTGATAAAATTAGCAGTTTGCACTATGGTGCAAATTGAGGCATTGTTTTAGGAAGGTGCTCAGGGAGGAAGGTTCTGGCACAACGCTCTGACTTCCTTCATGCTGTTAGTCATGCTTGATTTTCTGTGCCCGAGCCCCAACAAGCTCAGAGGGCCTAAGAGCTGGAAATGAACAGGTCATTCCCATTCTCTTCCAGATGGTATCGATCTGTATTCCTCTTCAGAAGTGGATGAGAATGGAGTCAGGCTTTTAGAAACCAGAGCTCCCTTCTCATCTTTTGACATCTCCTGGGGTGGAGGGTTGTACCTTTGCAGGCTCTGGGAGCCCCTTTTAGGTTAGAAGAAAAGAAGTTGAATTGCTCCTAATGTTACTGTCCGTGTTTAGCTAGATATTGAGAAGGGGGGCAGAAGAGACTAGACAGTGAGCTCAATAAACTGGGAAGCAGGAGCTTGTTTGCTTCACCAAGAGGCTGCAGCTTCACTCCCCAGGGGATCACTGTATTGCTCCACCAAGGGGATTAGCACCCCTCCTTTCTCCCCTCCAGTACTGAATTATTGGGGGGTGGGAGGGGAGAAGCTGGACCGTAGAGGCCTGTCAGTCTATCTAGGGGGTGTAACACATCCAAAGACAGTGAAAATTTGGGAGATTGATTGGTCCGTCCCAAATCCAAGCTCCTGGTTATAACCCCAGGGGAACAAAGAAGCTCTCTTTCTTGTTTGTGACCCACATTCACATGGTGTATACACTTGTTTTCTTCATGACCACGTGGTCTTAGCAGCCACGTGGCCCATGGCCTCTAGGAGGAAGCCTGAATACTGCAGCACAGCAATGGACTACAGCTGGAGACATGCTAAACTAGCCAGATGCTGGACTGGACTGTATTTTAATAAGAGCAGAAACTCTGAGCAGTGGCCTTCATCCTGGCCCTATTGAAGACAAGATTGGACTTTTTTCATGGTGGGATGGATGGCGATGGGACATTGGGAAGTCAGGAGGGGAACCCTTTTAACTGTACATCATCAATAAATCATTCCACAGAACCACATCCTCCTGCGTGGGTCTCAGGAAAGTCCTTCCCTTTAAACACAAGAACCCAGCTTCCACCAGTAACACCACCTCTGCCATCTTGTCTGTTCCTGTACATCTGAGGCTGTTAACTCCCTCCTGGACACTCCTGTTTAATCCTAAGAACCTCCACGTCCATGACCATCAGCACCCACACTGCACCATCCCCTCCTCTCACCCCTGGAAGAGGGCCTGGTGCGTGACTGAACACATAGAGTGTTATTGTCTATAAGCTACTGTCTGTAACCAATGTTCTGTGTTTACACATAGTGCATTTATAGCTCAGTACAGCTCAACTTTCTGGATTAATAACAAATTCTGGTAAGAATGCCATATAATAACATTGTATATTCATGAATTTACCAAACATTTAGTGAGCATCTCTTCTCATGTGCTCTGCTGCAAGTGGGGCATATAGGGATAAGTAAGACTTTTCCTGCTCCAAGGTAGGTACTTGAAATAACATGACATAAGGAAAGTGTTGGCAAACTCTCCGAGAGCCACATCTGTTTTTGTTGGGTCTGCTGGGTAAGAGCATGAAGAACTCTGAAAAAGAAGAAGAGTGTGTGATAGAGAGCTACGGGCCTTGCAAAGTCTAAAACAGTTACTGTCTGGCCCTTTACAGCACAAGTTTGCTGACCCTTGACACCAGGACTGTAATCCAAGTAGAACATTTAAATTCCATCAGGAATGGTCAAAGGTTATGGGAGTCCAGAGGAGGGAAACACTACTGTTGACCAATGGGATCAAAAGAAGGACTAAGATGGAGCAGGTCCTAAAGAAAAGGTGGTATTCCAGTGAAAGGAAATGGGAGGAAGCCATTTGAGGGGGAGGAAAAGAAGAGGGAGAAAAACAACCCAGCTATTGCTTGTCAACCCCATAGCTGCTCACTGGAATCCATCCCCAGGGGAGCTTTTAAAGTATATTGAAAACAAATTGAAAACCAACGGGAACAAATACGCCTGACTGGACATCACGCTGGAGGCATAACCACACAGAGAAAGAATTATTTCAAGTGACTTTTGAACTCAGTACTCTGACTGGCCATCCCCAATGAGAAATACTGTCAGGATTAAAAAAAAAATGGCAAAAAAACTGAAAGGTTGCGGTTTGATTCAAGGTCAGGACACATGCCTGGGTTGTGGGCCAGGTCTCTGGTTGGGGGTGTGTGAGGGACAGTCAATGGGTGTTTCTCTCGCACATCGATGTTTCTCTCCCTCTCCTTCTCCTTCCTCCTTTCTCTGTCTCTAAAAATAAATAAATAAATAAAATTTAAAAAAATTGCAAAGAAATCTTAAACTTTTGTGAGCTGCTTTATTAACAGTAATACTGGGATGGTGATTTTGATACTATTTGTATGATGAGATCAATACAATAAATATCTTAATTTTCTTAAGAATCAAGATTTCCAGTTGAAGGGAACAGAGTTATAAATTAAAAAGTAAAGATGTTAAGAAGGCTGAATTTTAGTTGGAAATATTGATATGAGTTCATGATTTATATGCACATGCGTTTTATTTCTTGATTGGAAGTGTGTGTCTGAATGGGTGTTCCCACTGAAAGCACCTCAAAGTGATGACACACCAGTAACCACAAGATGCCTGACACCTAGACTTGGTTTCTAAATAGCATCTCAATGAATCTGTCCTCTCAGAGAAATGGCTAAATCTAGGCCCAGTTCAGGGAAGTTCAAGGTGAAAATGGGAATCTTACTGTGCCAGAAAGAAAAAGTGTCAAAGACTAATGAAGTTATGTCCAAAGTTCATAGGACCAATTTGATGGCATTCCCATTAGGTAAATTTGGGACACTTTGAGAGATAAAAAGATGAATGTTATTGGTTGTAAAATATGGGATAAATAAAAATTGAGAAGTCCATAAATATAGGAAAAAAGGCAAGAAACGGAAGAGGAGAAAAGAAAACCTTGCTTGCACACCCCTGGAGGTGGCTACCATGAAATCTCTTTACTCTGAAAGTAGGTGATTAAGCAAGAAGAATGAGCATTTACTTGACCTTTATAATAAGAGCTATAGTTCTTCTCAAGTCGACGAGAAAATGTTCTTTTTCCATGGGAGACTGCCAGTCTAAAAATATGAAGGATGACAGAATTATAGAAACGACCAGTTAATTCTCATGCATTGACAGTAGGAATGAAAGATGGTACAGCCACTGTGAGAAAAAAGAATTGAGCTGTTTTTTAAAAAAATAAACATACATTTACTGAACAACCTAGAAATTCCATTCTTAAGTATTTTAACCAGGTGAAATGGAAACTTTTCTTAAGACTAAGTCATGGATCAGAATGTTTTTATGGCTTTATTCAGCATTGCCCCACATTGTAAACAACCTAAATGTCCCTCAGCTTGGGAGTGAGTATCAGATTAACACACTCTAACAACAGACTTCTATTCAGCCTAAGAAAGGAAAGAACTACTGATACATCGACACATGGATGGACCTCAAACACATTTTGCCAAGTGAAAGAAGCCAGACTCAAAAGCCTATGCACTGTATGATTCCATGTAAGTGACATTCTGGAAAAGGCAAATCTAAAGGAACAGAAACGTGTAAGTGGTTGCCAAGGGCTGGGGATGGGGGAGGGGTTGAGGATAACAGGACATGGAGGAATACCAGGGAGAGGGGGTGGAACTGTCTGTCTCTCCGTGGTTGTGGTGGCTGCCAGAACATATACACACATCTGTTGAGACCTGCTACACTGCACACAAAAAAAGAGTGAACTTTTACTGTACACGAATTATGCCTTAATACAAAAGTAAGAAAGAAATCACCATTTTGTAACTCCCCATCAAAAAATTCTTTCAGACAAGGGTCATCGTGGATGATAACACCACTGGTAGAGTTTTGCTGGTGCCAGAATAGCACCTCACAGATTCCTTGCTAAATGCAAATAGAAAAATGTGTTTTAACGGAGGGGTAGAACAGTCATCCCCTTAGTCAAGGGACCAAAGTCAGCATTACTAATAATGTGACACCTGCCATTATATGCCACCTGGTGTGATGTGAAGCACACACCTATGAATTACACTAGCTCCAAATGCTTGATCGGACTCTAGCCTCTTTAGATTTATATTTCAGTTTAGGACCTACTAGGAATAGATGTGTAAGTTAAGTGACACAATGAATTGACCATCAGACCAATACAGTTTGTAGACTATTCTGCAAGACGGCTGGACTGGTTGCTTTAAAAAGTCAGTGTAATTCAATAAATAAACAAACAAACAAATAAATAATAGACTAAAAATTCTTATCAAATGTAATGCATGAAATTTGACTGGACACTTATTTTTTTTTCACAAAAAGAGCAAAAGGGAGATTTTTGAGCAAAT
This sequence comes from Macrotus californicus, assembly GCA_007922815.1. Lineage (NCBI taxonomy): Eukaryota > Metazoa > Chordata > Mammalia > Chiroptera > Phyllostomidae > Macrotus > Macrotus californicus. The sequence continues at coordinate 21,289 of VMDR010010633.1, read as the reverse complement.
TGGTGATATTAGAGAATTGCTATTATTTTCTTAGGCATGATGATGGTATTGAGTTTCTGTAAGACAATGCCTTTATTTTTGGATACTTCTGTGGCGTCATATCTGTGAATTATTTTCCAACAGCTCAGCCCTATAAATGTCTGTCTACCTATCAATCAATCATATTGCAAAATATTCATAATTGTGATGGGTCCACACATTTCCATGTATTATTCATTCAACTCTTTTTGATGTTTGAAATTTTTATAACAACAAGTAGGGGAAAATTAATATCAGATTTTACTCTAGACTAAATAAATCAGAGTGTCTTGGGGATAGGACCTAGGCTACAACATTTTTAAAAAGCTCTCCAGATTATTTTAAAAAAAACAACTATAAAATAGCCATGTTATTGGGCTCCTGGATTCTGTTAGTTAGGAATTCAGAGGGCAAAGAGTGGATGGCCTGTCTGTGTTCAGCAATGTCTGGGGCCTCAGCTGGGCTATCCCAGGGTCATCTGGCCGCATCTGCACACTCGGGCCTGGCGATGGAGCCTGGCTGTGGGCTAGGATCTGAGGTGGGCTGTCAGCCAGCATACCTCCATGTGGTCTCTCCAATTGGTCTCTCTGAATGGCCTCCAGGTGATTTTAATGTAAACTCAGCATTTACCCAAACTCAAACAATCATAAGAATTATTGTAAGCATTTATTAAAATCCAGATTTCCTGGCCCTTTTCCTGGGACTGGGATGGGGACTATTAATATTTCCAGTTGAAGGCTACCCAAGTGTGTCTAATGAAAGGTGAACGCTTTGGAAAAGCATTGACCTAGGGCATCAGCCCTGTTGTTCTTTTAAGGCCCCAGATCTGTTCAGACACCAAGCACCAGACACCACAGATGAGGGAAATGTCCTATTCTGCCTTATTTCTGAAATACCCTCCAAGTTTCTCCCTTTGGTTTCTGGACTACCTTGCTGCCTCCAGCTTTGTCTTTCTCTTGGCCGTGATTATGGTTCTCCCATGGCTATGTGGCTTTTGTTGTTTTAGTTGAATCACTTGTCTCATTTGACTAAGTCCTTGGAACTTCCTTCAAGACATGATCAGGTGGTACAGAAATTGGATAAATTTGAGATACACTAAGAGAAAAGTGAGGCTAGGCCATACGAGGTCTTGGAGGCCAGACTGAGGCGTTTTGTCTTAAATCAATATGCAATCGTAATCCAGAGAGAGTTTCTCGACCGTGAGTGCCAAAGGATGAGGGATGTGCATTTAGGAACGCGAACCCGGGCAGTGAGAACTCTGAGGCAAGGATAGCAGGTTAGGGGTAGGAGAGAAGTTACGGGGCGTTTCCCAAGACAGTGGCAATCTCAATGTGAAGGAGAAAATGGGACACGTTTTCAAAACACTTATAGACCATTATTGCAATCTTTGGCATTGTTGTTGGTTTATAAAATGGAATAAACATTTTACCTTTTTATGAAAGATGACACGGCTGACTTACAAGGTACACTTTGAATCAGTTCTAGTCATAATGTACTTGAGATGATCAAGTACAGTTGCTCTCTTACGAGTCTTGTTCCCCTCTTGATCAAGAGAACTAAAGATGAGTAGCTTTGGCACTGTGAACCTTTATCTCAGTAGTGTGATTATCCAGCTAACTGAGCCACTAACCCATATAGAAGAACTTGACAACCCAATCAGAACCTTCTGAGACATTTCCCACTGGTGTCTGTGAAGTGATTACTCAGATATATTGTTGTTTCTTGGTGACTAGGACAGGAACTGACTACAGTCAGCACTCTGTAAATATTAGCTCTTATTAGCATCGGTTTGATATAGGGTCACCTGCAGCCAACATTCCCCAATGACACCACCAGCACTCTTCTTCCCAATGATGACTTACATTGGGACAAACATCAGTTGTCCACTTCAGGATTCTGAAAATTTTTTCTAGGTGGTTCTCAAAGTGTGCTCCCTGGGCCAGCAGACTCGGCATCACCTGGGGACTTATTAGATATGTAACTTCTCAGGCCCTATCCAAGATTTACTAAATCAGAGAATTTAAGGATCGGGACTAGTCAACAGTGTGCTGGTAAGGGTTTAACAATGGACTCTCCAGAGTTTGCTGATTCCCGTGGTTTAAATTCTCCCATTGTGACTGATTTCAAGCTACTAACATGATGTTATTGAATGTGGAGTTGGGAAGAGATGCACACAAGTCCTTCCTAACTGGTAAGCAGAACCTGCTGAGCACATTGAAGGCCCCAAGCCTGGGTTTTATCCAGCTTTCTGGATGATTCTCATGATCACCAGAATTTGAGAACTATTACTCTGACTGACCCTCAAAGAGCTTTGTCATCTACAGTTCTGGGGAGAGAGCATGGCAGAGTGCCTGGCTTTGGCAGTAAAATTTCTGGGCGTGAATCCCACTCTGCCGTTTCCAACCTTAGGCAAATGCCTGGCATATAGTTTAGCATAAATGCAGAACAGTTATTGTTATTACTCTGGCCGCATTCCTGCCGCAGTGAGCTGACACCTTCTCTAACGCTTAGGGAAGCTCCGGGGACTTTTACTGCTCCCCAAGGCCCCAGGGTCAGCCAATGATGATCCTGGTGCAGGGTTTTGCAGGTAGATTGGCAGGACTCTCCTGAGGGCTCATGGTGATTACGTGGAGTGGAAAATGTTTTTTATAACCCCGTTTTACATGACAATCTTAAAAAATAGCCAACATCAGTGTGGTGATTTGCAGAGTGTTGTGACATTAGGTTGAGGTCCAGGATATAGATTGACTGGAGGCTTGAGGTTCATTTTTGCCCGTTAGTAACTGAAACTACTCAGATCAGGGTCTAAAAAAATCCTTCCTGATAATTCCAGTTTCCACCACCGTCAAATACCTGTGTCTTAGGCAGCCTAGTGGGCAGAGAAGCCAGTGTGGGAAACTTGAAGTCTAATGAAACTTTTTAACTTCTCTGAGTCTCTACCTTCCTGCTGCCCACTGTTCTGGTTTCACCAATGTCTCTGATGGTCCTTCTCCCTGCCCCTCCTTCCTCGCTGGCTACCAGTCCAGCAGCTCCCTCCACTTCTTCCTTGGGAACAGAGTCCTACTCTTGTTTAGGCATCTGGGGGAAAAGTGCTCAGGGAAGGTGGGTCTCTCATGCATGAACTTTGATGGCAGTGCTGCCCAAGACCATTTCCTGTGAGGATGGAATCGCCTCTAGCTGCACTGTGTCATGGAGACCAGCAGCTCCATGTGGCTATTGAGCACTGGAAATGTGGCTTGTGTGACTGAGCAACTGACTTCCTAATTTTAATTAATTTAAATGAAACTCTACATCACTTCATGCAGCTAGTGGCCTCCATGTCAGATAGCACAAAGACTCCAAACCATGGTCATTCCAGTCCTCTTTGCCAAGTATTGCCAGACACCCCCATGTGGCCCCATCCTTACCAATAGGCTCCAGTGTACAGGACTAGGGGCATCTGGGAGGACTTTTCTTGTGGCAGAAGGAGAGATATGCATGAGAGAAGTTTGTGTCATTCTTATCCTCTGCCCAGTCTCCCTCCCACTTTCCTTCCTGTGCTGAATATTATGTGAAACCTGGTGCCTTGGACGCTCTCATGACAATGAGAGGATGATATTCATAAATAAAGAGAAGAACTAACACTTATATAGTGCTTATTACATGCCAGGCCCTGGCTAAGCAGTCTACATATACTAACTAATTTAATGCTCACAAGCACCCTGGGAGGGAGGTGCTATTGTTATCTCCAGTTTCACGGAGGAGAGAACTGAGACTCCAAGGCAGTTAAGTAATGCCCAAAGTCCCACAACCAAGAAGCACCAAAGCTGGGAGTTGAACCCAGGGGAACCAATGGCAGAGGTGGGTGCCTCTTCACTGCACCATACTGTCTATAACCAGGAGAACTGCAAAGCCCTGGAACCACCTATCTCTAGACATTTTTTTTAATATATTTTATTGATTATGGTGTTATAGTTGTCCCATCCCCCCCCTTTATTCCCCTCCACCCTGTACCCCCTCCCACCCATATTCCCCCTCTTTAGTTCATGTCCATGGGTCATATATATAAGTTCTTTGGCTTCTACATTTCCTATACTATTCTTAACCTCCCCCTGTCTATCTTCTACCTACAATTTATGCTTCTTATTCCCTGTACCTTTTCCCCCCTCTCTCCCCACCCACTGCCCTGCTGATAACCCTCCATGTGATCTCTATTTCTGTGATTCTGTTCCTGTTCTAGTTGTTGCTTAGTTTGTTTTTGTTTTTGTTTTAGGTTTGGTTGTTAATAAGTGTGAGTTTGTTGTCATTTTACTGTTCATATTTTTGATCTTCTTTTTTTAAATAAGTCCCTTTAACATTTCATATAATAAGGGCTTGGGGATGATGAACTCCTTGAACTTGACCTTATCTGGGAAGCACTTTATTGCAAAACCCTGGAACTACCTATCTCTAGACTTCTTATATGAGATGAGTCCACATCATTATGTTTGAGGCCACTTTTGGTGGGTTTCCTGTAAGTTGCAGCCTCAGACATCTGGACTGATATAGTCTCTTTGAGTGGGTCTCTTTCATCCAGAGCACCCGAATGAAGCGCAGTCCATTGAGTCACTCCTCCATCAAGGGCTGATTCACAGCCCTTTAGGCTGATTAGGAAACTGTCCTGTCGTCAGAGGAAGGACAATCTGAGGCCTGGGCATGCTGATGTTGAAATATCTAGATGGAGACTCCCATGGGAGCGTCCACTCATGCCCAGCCCTGCAGTGTACAGCAGAGCCCAGCCTTCCAGCGTCTGACCCTTTTCTCTGATTCTGATAAATGAAGTTTGTCCAGAGGTATTATGGAAATGAGTAGCTCGGAGAAATAGGGAGACTTGGAAAACATCTCTGAAAGGCTGCAGTGCATGTTTTTGAAGTTTATTCATTCAGTTGTCATCATGGAGTCAACGTCTGGGTTTCCCCAGTCTGCCAAGCTCTCTTTTGTGACTAAGAATTCGGGCCGCCTTGAAGTGGGATTTCACTGACAACCAGGGTGTTTGTCCTCCCTGGTTTATGAATATTTGATGATACATGAGTCTTCAATCCATTTAGTCAGAAGTAAACGTGCACTTGGGGGGGGAAATACTGCACATTTCTTGTCCACAAAATCACACAACACACTGAGCTGGGTCAGCACAGGCTCCTATTGGCAGGTGTTGTAGGAAATTCCCTTCCAAGCCAAGAACTGCCCTCCTTCCTTCCTTGTCGCTGGGTGGCCCTTCCTCACTGACCCCACCTTCCCTCTCCCCGACCCTGGTATTCTTTTTACTATGTCCTCAGGTTAAGTAGAGCCAGGACTACAATGGCAGAATGAACGGGGTGACCCAAGGAAGGGGCTCATCCTTCATCACACATTCAGCAAAGAATCATTGAGCTCATTCAGCAAAGAATCATTGAGCACCGACTCCTAAAAAAGCACTAGAGATGCAATAGAGGAAAGTCTTCCTGGGAGAAAAAAGAGCTTGCCATAGGATCCTGCTGGGGTTTTCTTTCTTTCTTTTTTTCTCAGGATGTGATGTACCAAAGACCCGACATCATCCATATGTCACACCTATGAGATAAATAGGTGAGGTTTTGTACTCCCATTTCATACGGGAGAACATGAAGACAGAGGTCAAGTAAGGAGGTCATGGGATGTGAGTGAGTGGCAGGCCCAGGCCTCGAACTCACATCTTCTGACTCTATTTTCTCCTAAGACCCCTCACACCCTGTCTGGCCTGGGCAGGGCCAACCACCGCAGGTGTTCACACAGCTCTGAAGCAAATCCTTGAAAGTTCTTTCACCATTAGCCTCTCATTGTAGGGAGAGGAGGGGCCCCTGGCAGCCTCCTGCACGATCCCGCTGGCTACTCTTTGAAGTAAAAAATCTTGACATCAAAGGAAATATTCTGTTGAACTCAGTCATTTGTCCTTGATCTGCTAGAAACCTTAATTTAATTAGCAATATAAACTCCGTGGAGACTTCACTTTCCCAGCTTGGTTTACCATATACCATTTCTTTTATTTCTAAGAGACTTGGAACAACTAAGGAAAAAGAAATATGTGAACTATCTCACATTAAGACAGGGACGGTGCAATATTTTTATCTCATGAGCATTTTCCAGTAGTACTGACCCAGATTTGTGTAATTTTGGTCCTCCAATGAGTAATAAGTTAGAGTGGGAAATATTTTGGATTGAATTATCTAGTTGTGTTCCAGCAAGGCAAACTGCCCAGATTCCTTCATGTTTGAAATCATAGCATTTCAGAAAGGAGAGTTCTAACATTATGACCTGTTCCATAAGGTAGGTGCTTTTTATGGTTAAGAAATTCAATCCTAACCTGTGACACAGGAATTCCTCTCTCTAGTTCATAGAAGAAATGAAGTGACATTCCTATGGTTTGACATGGCAGGTGTCGAGTCCTCCTGTGTATTCTTGGTTCACCAGGGATTCAGAGCTGCCTTTAGATCAGGCGTGTCAAACTCATTGTCAACAGGGGGCCACATCAGCCTCATGGTTGCCTTCAAAGGGCCGGATGCAATTTTAGGACTGTGTAAATATAACTATTCCTTAACAGTTAAGCGAGAGCTTGGCACTGCCAACAGGTAGAAACAGGGTGCCGGGCTGGATAAAACAAGGTGGAGGGCCGGATTCAGCCCGTGGGCCTTGTGTTTGCCACCTGTGCTTTAGACCTTTAGAAGTCAGCTGGCCCACTCCCTCCTCCTCTGTCAGAGCAGAAGAAATGAGGCCCCCATACTCCAAGAACTTGCCCATCCCTGATGAAATGTGGATAAAACCTAGGCCACTAACTCTCCCAACGGTGGTCTTGTCCATTGAACTTGTGCAGATGGTCAAGAACAAGAAAAGTTGTCCCAGGTGGATGCAGGTCACCTCAGGGGCCTTGAGGAAACTCTTCCATTCCGGGGCATTTGATTGATAGTGAAAGGCTTGCTGGGGTGTTCATCCACCAAGAGACTGTCTCCTCATTTCCATCTTTATATGGTGTGTGTTTGTGTGAAAGCTATGGGTCTGCCCCCTCCCCACCTCCTCCATGGGACTGCATGTATTTTACAGACATACCTGCTTTAAGCATTTTGTTCTAGGGAGAAGCACATGTGGAAGGGGAGATGCCTCAGCCAAGATTTCAGGCCCTGATTTATTCCATGCCAGACCTCTTGTTTGCTGTGATGTGCGTGGTCAGTGCTTTGGGGCAGTCCTTTGAGTTCACCAAATCCCACAATGGGAGGGATCAGATGACTCTGGTAATAAATAACACGGCTGGGTCTTGAGCTAGGATTGGTACCTACAGCTCATATTTCTTTTCTCTCACTATCACCTGCTCACAGAAAACAGAAGATCTTGGCAAGCGACCATGTGACGGCTAATATTGATAATATAAATTCTTTTTTTCTCCATGAGGCCACTCTCTTTAAAACAACAAAACAACCCAGAAAAAGAAGAAAGGGATAAAGGAAGGAAATCACAAACAACCTTTGAGAAACTCCCAACAGATAGGCTATCTTGTCCTGACTGGAGAAGAGTGGACGGTTCTCAGTCCTTCTAGAACGATCTCCATTGACTCACCCTAAAACGATCTCCCATGGATTCTTCTTCTTTAAACAGTCCGACACGTAAACTTGCACGACTTGGCTGGAGTTTTCAGGAATCAAATGTTATTTGTACCACTCCTTGTCCCTGCCCTATCCCCAGCCCCCAAGTCCTGCCTCCACCAGTGTTTCTTTAGCTGGGAAATTTCTTAAGCTTCTTACTGGAATTCGCTGCATGTGGTTAAAATCCCCAGCAAGTAAAATGTGAGCTTGGCGTAAATAATCAGTTTTGTTTCAGAGTCAAATTCAGAATACTCAGTTATGAGGAGATAAATTCCTTTTCGAGGAGGCTCCTAATTCCTATAACTTGAAATCGAAATTGAAATTCAGAAGCTAGGAAGAGTTTGCAAAACCAGATTGTATGTCATTTGTATTGAGAACTATGTCAATGTGGATTCCAACGTGAGACGAGGCAAGGAGGGAGTGAGGAACTTGCTCCGAATTTTGTGCCCCACGTTAACGCATTTTTGTTCCTTTATTTTTAAGGAACATTGTCTATTGAATGTGATGGCCAAAATGAGTTGCTAATTGTTGAAGTGGGGCGTGTATGTTTGAAACTTTCCATAACAAAAAAAGGAAAGGGAAGCAGAAAAAAGAAACGGTCAAGGTCACGGCTCTAGTAGAGAGCTGTTCCCTGTTTGCAAGAGCCATTGAGCCACACGGAAGCAGGCATGACATTGAGTTCAAACTCATTTTCCAAGGAGACGTGTGTGTGTGTTCCTGGAACCTTAAAAACGGTTTCAGCATGTTCCAGGCTGGCGGGGTTCAGAGATGACAAGAGGACAAGACAACTGAGAAAGCTCTGACACAGTTAGTGGCTGGTTGAGATACTTCCCAAACAGAGATGTGACTGGAAGACTAGAAAAATAGACTGAAACCAGGGACCTGACATTATTCACGCATCTGCCACGTATTTCGACTTTCCCTGGGGGCCGGAATATGGTGTTTCAGTTTTAGACTGTTAATCACGATAATTACTTCAAATCTTGCTCTGTTTGGTAACTCCCTGCCCCACCACTTGCAGACAAGCAGAAGGTGCATGCTTAGAGCAAACTGTTTTCTGTTCCAGATTTTCCAGTGCAAAAAGGAATGTCTATTAGGCCGATTATTTACCTTCACACTGTCCCGGCAGGGTAAGCCTCCTAGCCCAGCTAATTCTCCTGCAAGGACTGGCAGCTCCCAGCCATCAGCTGGGCACAGCCGAGCTCCTTCCTCCTTCATCCTATCTGTGGCCCCAAAGAGGCCCCTTCCACCTGGGTGGCAACCAGCTCACCCCTGGCCCCAGTGTCCTGAAGGCTCAGAGGACAGGAAACAAGCAGACACTTGTGGGGCTCCTGGAGGCTGGTGAGTCCCATCCTGCCTGGCATTCTGTTGTCTCCAGCGATCACCCAAGCTCTGGCCCCTCCAGCAATGTTTCCTTCTGTACTCATGTGTCTGCTGCTCCGTGCGTCTTTTCTGAGGAATCCTGGCTCCTCTTCGGTTCCCATGACAACCCTTTTCACTGAAAGGCTGTCTGGGGCCCTTGTTGGATGGTGGGTAGTCCCTGTGTGTCCTCAGAGTCTTTGAAGGATCAAATCCTACTGAAATCTGTCTATCTCCAGAGTATCCTGGTTTTCCACTTTTCCACATTTCATCCAGCAGTTTGGGGATTCAGCATTCTACCAATGTTCTGTGATCACTTGCAATCTATTCTTCTTCTTTTGCAAAATATCCCCTCTCTGTAGACATTCTGTGATTCCTCGCCGCATCCCTTCCTTTTCGCTGTCCCCCATGGGATCTCCTGGCGGGTGCTCCCTCCTATCTTTCCAATGCAATTAAGATGTGAGTGTACATGTGTCAATGGGTATGTGCATGTGTGTGTACATACACAGTGTCAAGACTCTGGCTGCGATATCTGATGTCTTGGATCCTAATTTCTGCTTTGCACTTACTAGTTTGTGTGACTTTGGCCAAGTTATGGAACATTTTTAGAGTGTTAGCACTTCTATAAAATGAGAATAATAGTGCTTCCTGCCGTGCAGGGCTGTTGTGAAGATGGTATGAGGAGATCCATGTAAAGTGCCTGGCACATTCCTGGCATAACTCAGTAGCTGTTAACTGCACCATGTTTGGCCTGTTTTCTTTTCTTCTCAAATCCTACCATCGTCTGGGGAAACTTCAACGTTCTTTGAAACTTCACAACCCAGTCCCCAGCAGAGGTCCATGACTTCTTTAACTCGGGACATGTGTCTCCACTGCATGCCTGTCACACTTTCTAATGACGACCCCCCGATCTCTGTGCCCCAGCCCCTCTGTGCTCTTCCCTGCGATGTCCCTTCCTCCTTCCCCATCACATCCTTGTGTTTTTGTAGCACTAGCCTGGAACCCTCCAACCTAAGCCAGATGGTTTATTGTCACTGCCATCTACGCAGGCTGTGATGCACATGTCATTCATTGTGTGTGAATGTCATGTTTATTCTGTGGTTACATTTTCATAATTCTTCAGCCAGATCACATGTGAAGAATCTCATCATCGGCCTCTTATCTGGAGATTGGGTCTTAGGCCAGTAACAAATTTGATCCCAGGGGACAAATGGTCCAGGAACTGGCTTGGCATGGGGGTGAGATGACACCTTTCACGCGGCTGTGACTCAGAGCTGGGACACCAGGAGGCCACAAGGTGATCTTTGTCATCTGAATTTGATGTATGTGCTATGATGAGGGATGGGACAGATCCCGTGAGCTGTGGGACAAACTCCGCTCTGTTTCTGTGTTTCCATGATTTTCTTTGAAAAAGAATTTTTTTGTTGGTACTTTTGGAAATTCCAATCTGTCAGTCCTGCTGAGTCAGAGCAAGGACAGGAATTTTTCCTAGCATGGCTCGACCTTTCAGACTATACTCCTCTTGGGGAGGCAGTGTGGTGACGGCCGAGGGAATCAGACTGAGGGCTCTCCAAGGCATCCTGAATGACCCTGGTGCAGAGTCAGCAAACTCATGATCCCCTTGTCCCAGGGGCATTTGGAGCCAGGAAAGGTGGGGAGAAGGCTTAGCTTGGCTTGAGCCTGATCTTTTCCATCATCCCAAGAGGTGGAGTGACTCTCAGAATGGAATGGGAAGGAAGGGTGGAAAAATTCTTGTGGAGATTGGGAAATTTGAATAGGACATTGTGTTTGTATCATTTGGTTTGAAATTTTATAAATTCCCAGAGTATCAGACATTTCTATCCAAAATACAGAAGAGGTACTGAAAAGGCAACTTTTGGCTTGACCATAATTTTGGAGGATTTATTCACTGTTTTCTTATAGGTGGGTATCAAGAATAAAATATAATTGCATGATATTTAGAAAACACACTATACAAGGAATTTGGAGATCTGTCTCCCAAATCCCAATCAACCACTGAAAGACCGTGTGATTTGGACAATATGATTAATTTGGCTCTATATTTCTTTTTCTTTAAGATGTCATGAAGAATCAGGAAAATTTATGTCAAATACTTTGAGCAACTCAAGGGAGCAAAGTGCTTTAACAATGCTAATTGGACTGTAAAGTTTTGGGGTACTTGAGGAGACTTATAAAATGCATTAGGAAAAAAAAGACCACATTTCTAGAAAGCACTAAGAGCTGTGCCTTTAAGGATACATCAGGATAATATTTGCTGTTTAGCACATGGGAATACTGGTATTGGGTAGACAGGATAAAAGTGAGACTAAGGGAAAAAGCAGAAAAAAATCTTTAAAACCTTGTGCCTAGTCAGTCAAGTACTTCTTCATCGCCATCCCCAGAGCTCCATGCCACTGTTTCTGAATTTGGTCATAATAATGGGTTCCCTGGGGATGCACTAACAAAGCAGCACAAACTGGGTGGCTTAAAGCAACAGCCTCTGTGGTCACATTGCATTCTGTGTGCATCTTGGTGTTAAGAGCTTCTCTTCTGATTAGGACAACAGCCATACTGGATGGGAGCCAACCCTGATGAGCTCATCTTGATTGTATCTGGGAAGACCTTTCCAAATAAGGTCATATTCACATATATAAGGGGATCGAGGCTTCAATATTTTTGTGGGGGGCATAATTCAACCCACAACACTGACCACGTGAAAAAGTATGTACACTTTGCCCGAGAGACCCGGGCTCTGGAACTTCTCTGAACGGGTAAGGCTCCTGCTGGTTGGCGCACGGGGCAGGCGCGATGAGGCTCAGGGACGGAGCTGCGGTGCCCCGAATCGTGCTGTGCTCGCCTTCGTTCCTTCCCCGGGTCCTCACTGGGCCCTCTCCTAGCCCTCAGTTGTTCTTCACCTTGCAGTCCAAGAAATTTATTTTTGGTTTAACAAATGAGTGTTTTTAAGAAATGGAGTTACTTTAATACAACATTCAAATGTTTTTTTTTTTTTTTTAATGGATCAGAACATGTGTTTCTAGCCGCTTGCACGCTCCCTCAGGTCCCCTCCTCTGCGTTCGCTGCTCCCACACTGAAGGCCTGCTGTTGACCTTCTGTGGCTCCCGGAGAATATGCCCCCACTAAGCCGGAGTCAGCTGGTGATATCAGATGCATCATGAAATTCAAGACCCTCCCCTCCTAAGTCTTATTTTAAAGCGTCTGTGAGTCACCTACATTTTCTTGTCTATGACTATCAGCAGGGGCCGGAGGAGGGTGGGGGAGAGAAAGGTGGGAGGGAGGACAGTTTCAGCAGTGCGACAATCACAAGACCCACATGTTATCGCGGGCCTGACCTTCTTGGTTCCCAATCTCAAGTGGGTTCAGGCTTCCTGAGCACATGTATGTTGACCTTAGTAAAGAGCCAATTCTGGATGCCAAGAGTCAGCTACTTTGCTGCCAGAAAATGGATTTTTTTCCCTTCAGCAAAAAGTAAAAGTAGCGGCCTCTCGTTTTGTGAAAACAATTCTCTTTTGACAACGTTAATGCAATGACCTGAGTTTACCCACGGTGGACTAAAGGCTTTGAGTCCCTTCTTGTGTGCTTTGGCTGCAGTGCCCCCTGGTGGACATCTTGATGCCATACAAGGTCTTTGTATCCTACCCATTTTCGCAGAAACGAAGCAATCGTTTTAACAAACTCATTGTTTTCTAAAGGGGGCCCACATTTTGCTTCTCATCTTTCTTCCAGCTGAAGTGCACTTCAACATGTGACCAAATCACGTCTATGTACAATCCTCTGCTTGTTCACACGAGTGTTTTTACACAACCCCTCTTCCTCGTTTTAGGAAAGGGGAGAGAAGGCGTATGTGAAAAAGAAGGGGCCCAGAAGCAGATTGCCACAAGGGCTACTGAACTGTGGTTGGAGTATCCCTGCTACGTGGGTCCAGGAAACTAAATGCTGCAAACATGACAGGAGTGAAGCTTTAAAGCTGAGATGATTATGATTTAAAACATTTTAAAGCAGGACAAGGATATGAATTCATTCAGTGAGAGCCTGACATCTATTTGGTGCCAGAGGGCTTGTGACAAGTGGGTGGGGAGGAAACAGCAGGTCCGCAGATAAAGGCCACTTTCTTACAGCTTTGCTGAAGGATGTCCTGCCTGTGACTTTATCCCCAGCGTCCTCAGCTAAGACCTGGACCTCCATCCACCATGGGTGCTCTCTCTCACCCTGGTCCCTGATCGGGGTGGGGGGGAGGCGAAGGTCCTGGCCCCCCTTCCTTGCTCTTTAGCTTCCAAGAGACTGCAGGGCAGCAGAGCCCAGTGTTTCCAGTGAGGATTGTCTTGCACAGGTCACAGATTGGGAGGTGCGCGAGGCTTCTCTAAAGTGCTTATAAAGCTATGGTAGCAACTCTCAGATTTTTAGATCTTACAAAAACAAGCCAAAAAAAAAAAAAGAGAAGACCTTTTAATGGGGGATTAAAAATTTATAAGTAAACTGACAATAATCACAGGGGAGGTGGCAGGGATAATGGGGAGAAAAGGCAGAAGGGATTTCAGGAACATGTATAAAGGACCCATGGACAAAACCAAAGGGGGATAGGATCAAGGGTGGAAGTGGGGGGGGGGGGAGTGGTGGGGAGAAAATGGAGACAACTGTACTTGAACAATAAAAAAGAAAAAAATTTATAAGTAAAAAATATTTCCATGTAATGGCATTGAAAATGAATAAATGGATTCATGAATAATAAAATAATTCCAGCATCTATCACCAACAGTTCATAAAAGGAAGAACAATTTAATACAAAAGATAATTAAAACACATTTCTTCCCAGGAAAAAATGTGTTTTGTACACACCTATACACGTCCACACACAGAGAGACACACACAATTGTCCTTTCTCATCTTTCGTTTCACCCTGGAACAGGGAAAGGTTTGTCCTGCACTGGCACCTGTCTGTGGCTGGCTTCGGGGACCGTGGGAGAACCTTGCCCCTGAACGCTGACATCCCCTGCCAGAATTGGAGGTCACCTCCTCTGTGTTCTTCATTTGAAAGGACTCAGCCCCCAGCCACTGTAGTGTCGGGAGAGATGAACTCTGAGAGGGAGTTTGCCCCCCAGGGTTCCAGAACTTGTTGCCTGCTGGCCTCTGCTTGCTGTGGAGAGCATGTGAGAAGGTCAGACCTCAGAGACTCTTGGGGACACACAGGACCTAAATAAAGGGATTGTCTGGTGAATCCTCCCAGCTTTGTGCAGGCCCACGTGGGAATCATTCCTGGCAGGTGGGGAAGTGCTCCCATGCAGCACCTCGGAGGAGGGATTCCCAGGTGTCCCTGGGCATTGCATTCCAACGGCCAGGTGTGCTCACTTTCAAAAAGGAAGTTCACAGACCTTCAGAGCCAGAATGAGCCTAAAATCACATAGTTGAATTTCCCCTGATACAAAGTCACTAATTCACTCCACGGAGGCAAAAGACAAGCAGAGATGTGCTAAAATTGTCTTTGGAGAGTCTGACACTCCCTGTATGCTCCACACAGGTCAGTACTGTGGCCTGGGCCTCCTTAGCACCTCTTGGACGGAGAGCTGGGCTGGGCTGGGCTGGCCAGGGGCTCAGGACTCATACCTCACACCTACCCCTAATCTCTGAGCTGCTCCCTAAACCTACCAGTCAGTCGCCCAGTGAACTGAAGAAAAGCCAACATTAGAGCCTCTCTTAAGAGCCTTCACCTGCGGGGCTGGGATCTGCTATTTCATCTTCTAACCTTTCTCTTAGCCATACTGAAACTTCTTATCCTTTCCACAAAGGCCTTATTATATGCATTATTTGATTTCTTTTCAAATTTACTTACAAGTATTGTTCCAAATCGGCCACATTTACACAGTTTAATGCAGTCTCTTATTCTGTGCAGTTTGAGATCTTCCTCATAGTTCCATTTGCTGTGTATCTTTCAGTTTGCCTCGTTGTGTCTTTCTAGCCTTTGCACTGGCCGCACATTTCAACTATTTGACTCAGTTTGTTGGTTTTTGGTGGTGTCTCTGTAGTGAGTGGGATGATGGGCCCTGTGAAGGATGTATCCACACATCCTAATCCCTGGAACATGTAAATGTGAATTTGGAAAAAAGGGACTTTGCAGAGATATGAAGTCACAGATCTTTAGATGGGGAGCTCAGGATGTACTATTCCAGGGGGCTCTACCTCCAGTGACAAGTGTCATTCTCACAGACACACAAAGGAGAGACACACAGAGGAGAGGTGACGCGATGGTGGACAGAGGGTAGAGTGCGGCAGCCACCAGGAGCTGGAAGAGGTGTGGAAGTGTTGTCCCCTCCAGCCTCCAGGGAGAACAGTCCCGTCAACAGGCGGTTCTGAGCTTCTGGTCTCCAGAACTGGGAGAGAATACATTTTTTGTTGTTTTAAACCACTAAATTTGTGGTACTTTGTTAAGGTAGCTACAGAAAACTAATCTAGTCTCCAATATCATAAGGTTACATTTAAAACATTACCCATACAGGGCGATTCAGTCATTATTCCCACAGTTACTGTGTGTGTCCACCTTCTACTGCACCTCTGAGGCCAGTGATCTCCGTCATTGCGTATATTTCAATCATTACAATAAACTTGCCCATTTATGGGCTGTGTCTAGAATGCAAGCCTGCTGTTTCTCTACTGGTCAATAGAAAGCAAATTGGCTTTTTTCTAATTCACAAAATCAGGAGCAGAAGCTTGGAAAACTTACAGGATTGAACGGTTTGATGTCTCAAAAGAAAACGGGAGTCACGCGAAGGTGTTTTAGGTGATTACACTAATTATGCTGTCGTAGTAGTTAGTGTGTGGCCTGGCCAATTAATTGTGGGCAAGCTCTTTATCTTCTCTGGGCCTCATTTTCCTCGTCCGTGGAGTGGTCCTAATAATTATCCCAGCTCACAGGGTTTTTTGTGAGGATTAAGGGGTAATGTGTATGAAGTTCTGAGAGCGGCAGCAGGAGCATGTTAAGTGCTACAGAAATGTTAACTATTGTTTATGTTTGTACCTTAAACATCCCAGTAGTGTGAAAGCACCTTAAAAATAGGGAGGGATGAAATAGGGAGGTTATTAATAATTCCATAAGAGCATCAGGAAAGGGCTCCCGGGTACATAATCCTGTGTGACTCTGAAGATAGGGCTCGAAGCAGAATTGTGTATACCTGTCTTGGAGTAAACAAGGGACTGTATACTTACAGAGCTAGTGCTAATTATTCTGCTCTGTGCTGTTCATAGCCATGATTAGCAGGCAGTGAAATGACAAATGCCCTCTATTTTATTGAACCAGCCACTCTGTCTCTTTTCTTGACCCTTTGCAGTATTTCTCAAATTTATTCCATCATTGCAATGCCAGGGCTGATAGATTAATCTCATCTAGCTCATTATTGCTTCATGCCTGCGCTACTGTAAATATTCATGGAGTCTGACCCCATACGGCTAATTATGTCTTTTCCCTCCAGTGGAATTTTGAGCACAGCATTCTGCAGTTCCCAGACCTTCTGGAATTTCCATCCTCTATAGCAGTGACCCCATGGCTCTTTTGATCCTGCACACAGCTGAAGGAAAAAAATTAATGATGCATAAATAATACACAAATACGAACATACCGATTATATGTACATGACAATATATGTGACTATGAGTCCTTGGACTGCCCTTGCTACATTCAAGTGGACAATTCTACTGTTTCCAGGAAAATGCGGGCAGGTCTCACCTCTCCACTCTCCCCTTGTGATGTAGGGGCTGCAGTGAGCCCTCCTCTCTGACTCTGGAAAGTCTTTCGGCAACTAGTCCAACTGCCTGGTGAGGTGGCGTCTATTATTGTCTTTAACTACTATTGAAACTTTTATTATTATTCTATTTTTTTACATGCTTGTGTCTTTTAAAAGTTTTATTTACTCTTCAACTTACAATATTAAATTGATTTTAGGTGTAGAACGTAGTGATTAGATATTTACATGACTCACAAAGAAATTGCTTGGGTAAGCCCGGGTACCCGTCTGACACCATACACAGTCATTACAGCATAATTGACTATATTCCCTATTACATGCTTACATCTTACCTCCCCAACTGGATTGTTTTTTCCTTGATGATGAGCCTGTGTTTCATCATCATTTATTTAAAAATTTTTTAAAAAGTATTTTTTGGACATAATGTAAAACATCATCAGTAGTAAAAAGTTTAGAGTGAAAACCACCTTTTTCCTTGCTCCTTCCCATCTTTCCCTTCATCTTCCTTACAGGCATTCCCTTCCGATTCTTCGCTAGTTCTCCTGATAGTTGCCCCCCAACTTTTGCTGGTCACCCTCTAGTTCTTGAACCGTCACTTGCAGACATTGCTTTCTGCGCTTCTGCTAAGGGCACTCTGTAGCTCTTCTTCTGGTCCTTCCCTCCCCCTTTCGTCATCGCATCTTGCTAACATAGCACAATTTGTTGTCCAGATATAGGTCGGTGTTTACATTGTCCTGACAACTATGTGAAGATGGTTTACCACGGAGCCCACGAGAGGGTAGGAGCCCATTTTTTTTTATAAACTGTTTTTTTTTTCCTGCAGTTGAAACATTTTCTCGTCTCTGAAACTATCACTGTGTTTCATTTCCAGTTGCTCTCACTGGTGTCTGTTCGTATTATTTTCCAAATCCTCCAGTGCATCATACAACCTTTTGGTTCAGGTGCTGCTGGGAGACCTGTGCCCCACAGACTGTGTTCACTTGGCTCTGCCCTGGACCAGCCCTTGTCTGAGTCATGATGCTGTTGTGATCTTGCGACCTCCCTGCTGTCCTGGGTTGGACACCCTCCTTTTTGGATCCCATGACTGGCTCCTCTCCCATGGGCTGGTTTTAACCCTTACTCTGATGGGTCCTCAAAAGTCTGAGAAAGTCTATTCTACCCTTACTTTTGGTGCATAGGTTAGCCGGGTAAAAAATCCTAGATTAAGAGCAAATTTTCTTAAGAACTTTAAATGGTTTATCCCTTTCTGGCATTTCCATTCCTATTCCTGATTCCATGTGTATGTTTTCTCTCTGGAAGGTTCTAGCATCTTTTCTTCATCTCTAGAGTTCTGATATTTCAAGATGATCTCTTCATTCATTGTGCTAGGCACTCAGTGTATCTTTTTAATCAGACTCTTGTGATCCTCAGTTCTGGGGAAAATGCTCCAAATTCTCTTTGATAATTTTTTTCCTTTCTGTTGTCTTTCTGGAATTCCAGAAATGTTGGTCCTCTTGTTTTGGACCTCAGTCTTTTCTTCCCTCTCTTGCTTTTTATTTTTTGATATTTTTGTTTTACTTTTTAGGACATATTCCATAGTATATAGTAGCCCTTCTACTTAAATTCGTATCTCAGTGATGCTATTTTTAATTCTCAAGGAATTTCTCTTTCATGTCTACCTTCCTGTTTTTATTTTATGAATAAGCTTTCTTCTCTCATAGCTCTGAGGGCACAGACACACACCCTGGTCCCACACCATCTCTGTGTCCTCAAGTCCTTCCTACCAGTCTCCTTTAGTTCATGTTACAAGTTTACGTAAGTACCAGATGGTCCCTGGTTGTCCTTTTATAATTAAGACTTAAATACTTGACAGAAGTGTGCGGGCTCTCTGTGTGTGAGCAGAGCTGTAGACAAGTGGGCTTTATAGTAAGTGCCAAACTAAAATTTGGTTAGGGGGCCAACTGGCCTTTTCATTAGGGACCTGTTTCTCCAGAGAAGCTTCCAGTCTATTGTTGGGGGTATCTTCCTGGCTAAGGCCTTTGGCATCAGGTTCTTAGAAATGGGCTAGGCAGTCAATCATTAGGCCAACTTTCAGTTAATTCCCCATTTTCAAGCCCATGCCTCACCCTCTCTGTGCTCATCAGTAACAATTAGACTGGCGCCCCCTGGAGTCAGTTTCTCTAGGGCACATTTCCAGCCTACGGTGGGGCTAGAAAGCATGGAGGTGATGGCCTCTATTGAATGGCTGGGAGAGAATCTGGGGGTACAATCATTCTACATAGAAACTTTAGACCAATCCCCTACACTGCCCTTTGCCTTTGGGTATCTCCTATCTCTAAGTCCTGGACCTCTGAAAGTTCTGCAGAGAAAAGCGGCTTTCAAACTCATCAGGGAAAGAATTACAGTTTAAAATCATTTTATTTTTCATTAAGGGGTCCAGTCCAAGAAGGACTGTTGTGAATTGTCTGATAGGTGGAATTCGTGATGCTTGATCTGGGTTGAAAGAATCAGCAGGATCTGCAGGTCAGAATCTACGTCACTCAGGAAGTTGGCTGATAACAGGCAAATATTCAAAACTATATGAAAGACACTAAGTTGTCATCAATTTGAAAGGAGATTTGTATTCTTTGGGACATTAGAATGCATTTTTGCAGAAACATCAAGGGGGTATAGAAATAATGCTATTGGTTTGGCCAAAAAGTTTGCTTGGTTTTTTTTTTTTTTGGGTGAGATGGCTCTAGTAGCACTTAGTGGTCGTTAACTTCATTCAAAACAATTGTTAGATTCTTTCTTTGGCCAGCCAAGATGGAGGTGTAGGTAGACACACTGTGTCTCCTCACACAACCAAAAGAAGGACAACAACAAATTGAAAAACAAAAAACAACCAGAACTGACAGAAAATTGAACTGTATGGAAGTCCAACAACCAAGGAGTTAAAGAGGAAACACTCACCCAGACCGGTAGGAGGGGTGGAGACAGGCAGCCGGGCAGAGAAGACTCATGGCAAGGTGGCAGCTGGTGGGCCCAGTGGTCCCACACCCACGTGTGGATAAACTGGAAGGAACAACTGGGGAGCGAGATAGACCATGCAACCCAGGGTCCCAGCTCGGGGAAATAAAGCCTCAAACCTCTGACTGAAAACACCTGTGGGGGTTGAGGCAGCAGCAGGAGAAACTCCCAGCCTCCCAGGAGAGCTCATTGGAGAGACCCACAGGGTCCTAGAACGTACACAAGCCTACCCACCCGGGAATCAGCACCAGAAAGGCCCAATTTGACTGTGGGTAGCAGGGGAAGTGACTAAAAACTGGCAGAGAGTAGAGCAAGCGACATTGTTCCCTCTCCGTCCCCTCCCCCACATACAGTGTCACAACATAGCAACGTGGTTGCCCCACCCTGGTGAACACCTAAGGCTCTGCCCCTTACTACGTAACAGGTGCCCTGAGACAAAAAAAAAAAAAAAAAAAAAAAAAAAAAAAAAAAAAAAAAAAAAAAAAAAAAAAAAAAAAAAAAAAAAAAATGGCCCAAATGAAAGAACAGATCAAAGCTCCAGAAAAAATACAACTAAGTGACAAAGAGATAGCCAACCTATCAGATGCACAGTTCAAAACACTAGTAATCAGGATGCTCACAGAATTGGTTGAATATGGTCACAAATTAGATGAACAAATGAAGGCTATGCAAAGTGAAATAAAGGAAAATGTACAGGGAACCAACAGTGACGGGAAGGAAACCAGGACTCAAATCAATGGCTTGGAGCAGAAGGAAGAAAGAAACATTCAACCAGAACAGAATGAAGAAACAAGAATTCAAAAAAATGAGGAGGCTTAGGAACCTCCAGGATGTCTTTAAACGTTCCAACATCCAAATCATAGGGGTGCCAGAAGGAGAAGAGGGAGAGAAAGAAATTGAAAACTTATTTGAAAAAATAATGAAGAACAGCTTCTCCAATCTGGCAAAGGAAATAGACTTCCAGGGAATCCAGGAAGCTCAGAGAGTCCCAAAGAAGTTGGACCCAAGGAGGAACACACCAAGGCACATCATAATTACATTACCCAAGATGAAAGATGAGGAGAGAATCTTAAAAACAGCAAGAGAAAAGGAGACAGTAACCTACAAAGGAGTGCCCATAAGACTGTCAGCTTATTTCTCAAAAGAAACGTTGCAGGCAAGAAGGGGCTGGAAAGAAGTATTCCAAGTCATGAAAGGCAAGGACTTACATTCAAGATTACTCTATCCAGCAAAGCTTTCATTTAGAATGGAAGGGCAGATAAAGTGCTTCCCAGATAAGGTCAAGTTAAAGGAGTTCATCATCACTGAGTCCTTATATGAAATGTTAAAGGGACTTAACCTAAGAAAAAAGATGATCAAAACTATGAACAGTAAAATGACAACAAACTCACAACTATCAACACCTGAACCTAAAAAAAAAAACACAAAAAAACTAAGCAAACAACTAGAACAGGAACAGAATCACAGAAATGGAGATCACATGAAGGGTTATCATCAGGGGGTGGGTGGGGAGAGAGAGGTAAAAGGTACAGGGAATAAGAAGCATAAATGGTAGGTAGAAGATAGACA
>VMDR010010632.1:0-30337 GCA_007922815.1 Macrotus californicus | reverse complement strand
AAGTTTTTTCTCTTTAAGGGTTTTTTCCCCAAATTCCATCTATGTCCTGTTGCTCATCATTCCTCTGCTGTAAGAGTCTTCTAAATAATTTCTCCCTTCAATCTATTTCCCATTTGGTGATCAGAGAAATTTTTATAAAATACAAATATTATACCATTACCCTGGTTAAAAACCTCCATAAACTCAGTGTTGCCCTCAGGAGAACATTTAAATTAATATTGATGGAAAGGATTTGGGGATCAGATTCCTATTTTCCTCCCCAAACTCACATCTAAAATCTCTCAACCTTGTTTTATACTCCGTCCATTCAGAAATAACTTTAGTTCCTCATGTGCTTTTGCATAGTTTAATTCCTGGAACCCTGCCCTTACTCCCCTCTCTCTCTCTCTCTCTCTCTCTCTCTCTCTCTCTCTCACACACACACACACACTTCACTGGGTAGGTTCCTACTCAATTTCCAGATCTCTCCTTAAATGAGCATCTTCTAGGAAACTCCCTGGATTGCATCCAGGCTGGGCTCACTTCCTGAGTTGTCCCCCCTGTACTGTGGTTTCAATTCACAGCACTCATCACAATGGTTGGCAACTGCCTTTTCACATCTCTCCCCTCCAGACTGAAAGCACTGTGACTGCAGGGACCCTGAACATTTGTTTCGTCACTATATTACTGACACTTAACCCAAGACCTGGCACTTGATATGTACTGAAGAAGTATTTGTTTAGTGAATCAGTAAGTGTTCCATGGACTACTCTCCATCTGGCTAGTCTCAAGGAGACAGTTGTCACCAATGTATTTCCAAAGGAATATGTTTTCCAAGTGTTAAATACACATTAGTTTTTGCAGGCAGGGTATCCCTCAGTAGGTAAACAGTTAATGCAACCCATCTATTGTTACTCATAGTAAGACAAAGTTCCTGGCCTCCTTTGTTTTTCATTTCCAAATGAAAATGGAAGGTAAGGTGCAGCAACTGGACTGCATGAGGTGAGTTCTAATCCATTGTGTGGGCACGTTCTTGGTTAAACGGCCTGGGAAACCAGCCATGAGGAAATGGACAGGAATTCTAAAGCTGCCAAGAAATTTACACCTGCACTTTATGGCTCAGAATAGAGCACGATCTGAAAGGCAAATGTCCCCAAACTTCTACACTTCCACCCTGACAGTTACACACTCACAATGACCCTAACACAAGAGCAAGTGGGTAAGATTTGACATTGTTGAGCCACACCCATTTTTACCCAGAGAAAGCTTTGGTTTGTTTTAAATATCTTTCCTTAAGAAGCTAGGACGGTCATTTTGCTCTAATGAAATATGGCTCGGATGTGAGGCTTCCAGCGCCGTCGGAATGGAGATAATTTCTACTCCTACCAAACATATGCACAGCAGTGCCCTCCCTCTAAATCTGATAGTATGTTACAGACGTTGCCTCCAGTCCTCTTATTTTAGCTCAGATCTCTTTAGATAGAGAAATGAAGAGAACATGAAAAGTCCTCCTCTAACAATTGTCTGAGAGAGGCTAAAATTGCCACAGCTTTGCCAGGTTTTACTCACGAAGGAAGAACATGCTTTTGTATCAGGTTTGGAAGGAAAGTCTTTCACCTTGGTACTAACTGGAATTAATTGGATGTATTTGTTTTAAAAGAATTATCTATTTTTGTCAAGTGAGGAAATTAAAACAGCTGAATGCATTAAAAAGTATTTGGTTTCTTTAGTCTCTTGGAAGCCATATTGATTGTATATGTAGGGTCCAGCACAAATAATACCCCTTTTTATTACAAAATCTTTTATTACAAAATCATAAGCATGTAATTCTGTAATGTAACACTACCACACTCAAGCACACCATATGACATTTTATGTGAGATGTTCAAATTAAAGCTATAAATTATTACACCCATATTATTCCCCTACCAACCACACTCAAGCAGGTGTTACTTCTGTTGGACCCTGTATGTACTGTCCCTCTGAGCCACATTAATAAGGGTGAACAAATGTTTAATTTTCTTCTTACTTTTTGTCTATGATAGCCCAGGGTAATTATTTTTTAATGCCCTACATTATTTTCTGCTCACCTACTAACACAGTGGGCCACATGATGCAGGTATGGCCCCTGGGATTGTCAGATAAAGTATAAGATGATCAGTGAGGTCTGAAGTTCAGATCACAACACATATTTCTTAATATAGGTATACAAGTATTGTATATTTGGGACATAAATATCCTAAAAAATTATTTGTCGTTTATCCAAAATTGAAATTTAACCAGGTATTTGTATTTTTATTTGCTAAATTTGGCAACCTTAATGTTGTGCCTAATTTTTTCAGTCCAAAATATCTTTAAGAGCCTTATATTTCGATCAAATCAACAGCAAAAGACTATCTTAGGAGCAGAGAATTGGTTCACTTTACTGCTGTAACATTAGCTTTGGCTATCTGGGATCCCAAAATTTGCAAGTCATTTTTAAAAAGAATGAAATGACCAACATGGTCTTTAAAATTTGTTTTCTGTGCTAATTATTGAGATGGTTAAAATATGTAGAAATTTCTGAGCTCTTACTCCATTCCTACTCCTTAACAAGATTTGAAAAGTCACCTAAGCAAAATAAATGTTTTTCCACATAAAGTTTGACTCTGGTTAAAAACAAAATTCAACCGAGCAAATTTTAAAGATCCCACTGGCTTTGTTCAATATTCATGAACCAGGCAGCATCCGATGTAGCAGCTAAAAAGGAGCTCCAAAGAGCTATACAAGGAAAGAGATTTTATAGGCAGAAGATAGTGGGAATGAGGAGGCCATAGTAGGCAAAACTAGGGATGAATTACTGCAAAGTCACTTTCCTTTAGGGGACTGCAGAGTTCTATCAGGCAGGTGAC
Organism: Macrotus californicus; assembly: GCA_007922815.1. Lineage (NCBI taxonomy): Eukaryota > Metazoa > Chordata > Mammalia > Chiroptera > Phyllostomidae > Macrotus > Macrotus californicus. The sequence continues at coordinate 27,467 of VMDR010010632.1, read as the reverse complement.
CTAAATAGGGCCGATCAGGTGATTCCTGATGGGCTGGTTTCAGATTCCATGTCTGGGGAGCCGAAACTGGATTTGAATCAGGGTTTGGTGACATGGGGCTCAGGATAAGCCAGTTGGTTTGGAGCCTGTCTTGTTTTTAACACTTATTTTCCGCTATATTGGATCATCAAAGCCTCAACCTTCTCCTCTTTGGTAGAGTTTTTAATGCCAATCTTGTCGATTACTAACCTTTGCTCTATTTTTCTCCTCAGATAGGTGCTTTTATCTGCCACCTACACACAGATCTCTGGAGATATTGGAAATATTTAACATGTTTACAGAATGATTCTTATTGGGATTGAGCTAACGATAGTCACTTAAAAATATTTTAAAATTTTGACCTGAAAAGTTTATGAGTTTTCAATCAATTCATGTGTACTCTGTTGTTGCTGGTACAAATACATGCTGTCTTTTTTTTTTTAAATAAGCAAACTAAGTTGACAAAAACATCTTCATTTTTTTTCCCCAAAGGAGAACTTTTCAGAACTCAGAACTAGCAAGACTAGCCTCTGATATGCTTTAAAAGTACTAGGCAACAAACCATATATGCAGGGTCTGGCACAAAGAAAGTCCCTTTCTTATTATAAAATCTTTTATTGCAAAATCATAAGCATATAATTCTATTATATAATAATATTACACTTAAGCACACCATATGACATTTCAGGTAAAATGTTCAAATTAAAACTATAAATTATTACATCTGTATTATTACCCCACCAACCAAACTCAAGCAGGCGTTACTTCTGCCAGACCCTGTATACAGGCTTTTTGTTAGTGATTCATTGGCAGGAATTGAGTGTTGCATCCCTGTGATAAGGACCATGCAATGAGAGGCAACTCCTAGAATAATGATATGCTGCCTCTGTGCAATCGAGGCAGAGTCTTTGTGTGTGCATTTCATAGCTGTGTGTCTCACATATCAATTAATGTGTGCACTTACTGGATTCTACTGAGCCAGCCCCTTGGCCTTCACATTCTCTGTGAATATTAACATGGGTCTAAGGGAAGGACGGAGGACAGGGAAAGGGAGTGACTTGTGTTAGCCTGTCATTTTTCCCCTTTTGAAAAACTCCCTTCTTATTTGAGCCCTCTCCTGGATCTTTCTATTGTGTATTAATGTATTTCAATATCATAAAATATATTTCATATATTATGTTAAAGTCTTTTTGTTTGTTTGAGACAAGCACCCACCTCGAAGCTATGAGCATTAGACACAGGCAAGCAGGAACTCATACAGGTTTTTGTGATTTCATAAAAGTGTGTGTTTGTGTGCAAGTGTGTGTATTCTTGCCTTCTCTCACACTTCCCCTTCCCATCCTTATTTTTTGTACAGAAAGTTATTTGGGAAAAATTCAACCTTACCTTGGCTGAACCTCAGAGAAGCAGGATTCTGTTTTTTTCATTCTACCTCTATGGAGAGTTATTAGAAAAACCTCCATGACCTAGAATGGTGAAAATTCTGAAGCTCAAGAATTGCTGCCCAAGCTGGATCCCTGTGTAGGCGTGAGATCAGCTTAAGAAGCAGCAGGGCCAGGCACCTGTCATAGACCCGGGAGTTAGATGGCAGGAGGGGATGCCCTGCAATCCGTCAGCATAGAGTGGTGGGCAGGAGTAGACTAAGTGTATCCTTAGTGTGACTAAGGATAATTATTCGATTATTCTGTAATGACTTACCAGGTGTGTGTTAGAGTGGCCACAGCTATGTAATAGACTGAACTCACCAAAGCTTTTCTGTTGCACTTTAATGTGCCTTCTAGTCATTATCATTTTTTATTCCTCTAATACAACCTTATACATTTATTCAGTGTTTCCCTATTTAATAGAAATCCAAACAGTGTATATATTCATTGCTAACCTTGTTTATGCTCTGTTGTCTCCAAAGCATAGAAGTCTTTTCTGAGGTCTTCATGTCCAGGCATAGCCTAAAAATGCAAAATCGAGAAGTTGGTGGGACTTATTTTAAGCTCCCACTTGTTTCTTCTGATGCCTTTTCTACCCTCACAGAGCCTCTCCTACAGTACCTTTCTTCCCGCCTCTAACTCTCTACCCTTCATTCCTTATAACACATGGTTTTGCGTGTCTGATAAGCAGTTATTTATACTGTAGAAGGGACTCCCAGTGGATTTCCTTTTCTTTCCTAACAGTGAGGCTTTTTAACTCTTCCCTCAGCTGTGCAATGAAGGACTCTGTCTTCCATTAAATAAGTATAAAGACAAATTGAAGATTTGTTGTTGTTGGCATGTAGGTCTTCCCAATGTCCCTTAAATTATAGCATCATAGTACATGTGCACTACTCCACTCACTGTCTTCCCAGGGGTGGGTACCTAACATTCTGGTGAATCTGGACAGAAAGGATTCCTCTGTACAACAGTCACACGAGTGGTTCTTAAAGGAAGTTATTGCCCAAGATGTCATTGTGGCCTGAATTGTCTCAGTGGCTATTTCAGGACATAGTTTCTATTGCAGCAAACAATCCACATGATAATTATTTTAATATGACATTTGGGGGGTTTATGTTTCTAAAATTTAATTTTAATAATTCTGTGACTGAGTCCTCTTAATCTTTCTCTTTGGGAGGGGACAGGGAGTGGTGGGTGCGTGATCTTAAGAAATTGCATGTTAACACCTTGTTTTAAGTCACTTTATCCAGACTGTGTTATTTCAGAGATGTGAATGCAGAAATCACACCTTTACTGGGATGTCAGCCTCTTGGAGTCTGAGTCAGCCTCGTTATCATTAATTCGGATTTGGTGCTCAGCAGTTCCCATGATGACTGTTGACTTTTATGGTCTCTCTAAAATTGGTACCATTCTGAAAATAATTTTATGTTATATTTTTTGGTCATATTACTGTAGTGTTTTTTCTGACCCCTTCTCCAACACTTGCAATTTGGCTGAGAAATGTAGTTTCAAGACAGAGAAGAAATTTCATGAGTTCTGTGTATCCTCATGGGAATTGCAGAGTTTTTTTTAAAGCTATTTCATTATTTTTTATAGTTAAGACTCAGAATGTCTTCCTTATTTTGGAACTTTTGAAGGTGATTATTTTTTCAAGAAGTGTACATTTGAGCCTTAGCTAAAGAAGTAATTACTTTTTAAGGATAGCTAGTTCTGCATTTGGCAGCTCTCAGATCAGAAAAAGCACTGTGACTCTCTCTAGAGGGAGGTGTTTGTTAAAAAGATGAAAGGTTTTCATTAAAAAATCTTGGCAATTGTGTCTTTTGAATTCAGTAAAATTAAAATTGATCCTAGGGCCCCAGTCCCTCATAAAAGATTCCTCAGTGCTCCAAACGCGCGTGTTAGACTGTTGCTTGATTGTCTGAGACACAGCTCCTCCTTACCCTCGGACATATTGTCAGTGGTTTCCTGTTGGTGCGCACAGCTCCACTATCCAATCGTGAGCTCTTCTAGGCTGTGTCACTCGTGATTGCCCCTCCCCTTTTTCTCCTCTTATAGCCCCAGAAGCTTTAGACAGCAGAGCAAATTCTCCTTCTTTTCTAAGTTGTTTATTTTTCTCAAAGAATAATAGAAGACAACAGAAGAAATGTGAAGGCATTTAAAGCTGACCTTCTGAACACCAGGAATAAAAAGTACCACCACCACCAACAACAACAAAAACAATTGAACAATTTAAGGAAATTTTGATTGTGTTTGTCAGAAAAAATTGAACACTGGCTTTTAAAAAATGATGGGTATGTGTAGGGCTTGAGGCAACTGTTTGACTTTGTGTCAGAGGTGCTGGTTTCTCCCAAATTGAAAGATTTGGGCATCATGCTTCAACCCCTTCTTCTAAGGGGAGTCAGTTTTTCAGCTGCTGTCAGTTCTGTGATTGCAAGTCTGTTTCTCAAGAGGAAAAGGCACATGAGGTTTGTGTGTGTGTGCTCACACACTTAAATTTCTACTAAAGAATATTCTCATGTTCATTAAATGAGAAAGCAATAACATATTGAGAAGTGTATTTGAATAATCACAGGCTTCTCTGGAAATTTTCTCAATTTTTATTGCTGGAAAACTTTCTCACTGTTCTGCACAATGCATCTTACAACAGTCGGCTAAGAAGCTTACTCAAAAAAAAGTAATAATAAAGAAGAAGAAGTAGAAAAAAGAAAAAGAAAAGCTTGGAAGTCTGTAACCTCTGGAAAAGGTTTTGAGCTGCTGACCCTTATTTCTGGTGTTTCAGAACTCAGCCTTTCCTCCTCTCAAACTTTTACTAATTAGATTTCAGTTTATTTGATATAAGCTCTCCTTTTAAAACATTGCTTTTCAGAACACGTGTGCAAAGGTTATGTCTGTTAGTCACTTACTCTACAACAGTAAATATTGTCAAGAACCTTTTCACAGGATGCCAACATAATACAGAGGTCTCTGCAATGCATGGAATGGTTTTTCAAGGAGGCCACAGAATTAGTAAATGATAGAGCCAGGATGCAAATGTAGGACTTCCAAACTGAAGTCTGGTGCTCCCTCTGGAACATTGCAGCCACTCTCTTAGTGGGAACTATTGTACTTTAAATAAATATTTAGTGTACCTCTACTACTAGGGAATGGGGTTTGAATTGTTGAAGCCAGAGGATAGTACCAAGCCACTGACCACTATGCCTAGGTGCTGGGCTGAGGTGTGTGAGTGTGTCTGTGTATGGTGGGGTGGGGTGTTCTTTAAAGGGGAAGGAGTCACAGAATGCACAGGAGACAGCCAGGGATTGTAGAGGGAAAGGAAAGGATGCAGAGAATAAGATGGAAGGAAGCAGTGATGAAATTTTCCCTAGTCCCCTTTGCCACTTGTGTTTACAATTGTTCCACATTACGGCGGAAGTAATGATCCAAACTCATTGATTTCCCAAGCCACCTTTTACTTGTTGATGCCTTAGCTAAGTGGACCTCTCAGAAATCATATAAGTGGCAATGTTTTATGCAGGTTTGGGAGAGAGAACCTAGTACACTCTCTGTTGTTCATCAGTTTTTCAGAATTTAGTTGTCCATATTAGTAGCTGAGCAGTTTACACATGGGCTGCTGGGTAATTGCTACCTTTGCCTCTGAGAAGATTATCTGCCACCTAAATGTGGAGACAGAACAGAAACATATGGCTGGACTCTCGAACTATCACTGGGAAACTCCTATAAATGTGTTCAAATTAATATACTGAAAATGGTGTGCAAGGTGCTGAAGGGAACTGGGTAATGGACTCATTAGACTCTGCAAGAAACTAGATTGCAAAATAAATCATGCATCAGTATCTTTTCTACAGCTATGTGGATAGCTCCATTCCTTAGAAGCTTTTACATACACGTAAATTGTGTGCGTTAATGATGTTTGAGTTGTTTTTTGTAAAGTGATCAGAAGGTATTATGAATGCAAAGAAGGTAATTGAGCCTGAGATCACCATGCCGAACGGTTCCCCTAGACAGGCAACCTTTACCTGCGAGCTGCACATTTCCTGCCCCACTTCCCACGTGCGGAATTAGAACTTCTAGAACCCTTAATTACCTGTAAAATGGCTGCGTGATGCATGAGGTTGTTGCCTTGGCTTCCTTTTAAATTTCTGGGCAAAATTAAGGATGTGTTAATAATCTTTCTGCAGGATTGGTGTTGTTAAGAGTGTTTCTGGTCTGTGAAAAGTAATCTTTTAGAGGTGACAGAAAATAGAAAATATTTCTCCCCAGCTATTTGAGGAGACAGACCTGGGGTGAACACTATTCATTTGTATTGTGCTTAGATGCTCCATCAATAAGGTTTTTTTCATGCATCTTTAACTACTGGTGGGCCAAAAAGAAATTAACTTTATTCATTCTAATGGCATTTAGATCTTAATTTTATCTGATATTTAAACAAACCCTTTGGATAATGCTCCATCTATAGAGTTCTTAAATCATCCTAGTCAAACAGTTTTATAGATTTTTTTAAAAGCCATGTTATTTTCTCTCCTGCTTATTACCAAATGATTATGTAAAAGCAATACTATCACAGAAATGACACAAAAAAGAAAACAGTACATTACTAAAGTGGATTGAATAGAAGATTTGATCATCCAGAACCTCAGACCTGTAACCTTATTTGAAATAAGGGTCTTTGCAGATGTAGTTAAGGTAAGATTTTGAAAGGAAACTGTCTTGGAATAGGATGGGCCCTAAATCCAGTGACGAGTGTCCTTATAAGAGGGCGAAGAAAAATAAACAGAAACACAGAGAAGTCCATGTGATGATAAGGCAAATGTTGAAGTTATATAAGCCAGCCAAGGTATGCTAGGAGCCCCCAGAAGATAGAAGAGGTAAGGAAGAATTCTCCCTAGAGCCTTGAGATGGAATGGGACTCTATTGACATTTGATTTCTGACTTCCAGCTTCCAAACTATAAGATAATAAATTTCTGTTGTTTTAAGCAATCCTCACATTGAAAATTGAGGTGTGAAGCTTATATTCAAGATATCAGGGCCCCAAACTTCCACCCTAGGAAATTGTAGTCCAGTCTGTTCAACCATTAGATAACACTATAAATAAAACCACAGAAGCTCTTGGTTCTACATAACTAGTCAGATGAATCAAGAAAGGTTTCTCTGTGGTCATTTAACTTGTCAAAAGCTGGATGTGAGCAGAAATCTAGCTCCAGATGAAGGAAGAATTTGGCTCTTATGCAGAGAAACAAAATGTCTGCAGGGCAGTATCCACTTAAGAGGTTTAGTGTGTATGTTTGAAGATGGACGGTTCATGTTGAACTTAGAAATTAATTGCTATAACCTTGGGACTGGGATGCCATTGAAAAGTAGTGTATGGGTAAGGTATCAAGGAAATGAAACAAGTAAAATAAATTTTAAAAAAGAAAAATCAAACTCTTAAGGATATGAAAAAAGATTTCTGAACATATCCACAGCTGCATTCACACAAAACGTACGCACTAACAGGGAGTGGGGGGTTACTGATGCTGTCGTCTTGCTGGTGTGTGTGACTCGACTCTCTTCAGCATTTATGATACATATGCCTCTCATATCCCCATTTTCCCTCTACTCTACCACTGCCTATTATTCCTCACTCTCTAAGCTTATTTCGTCTGATAATTTATCTTCTCTCACAATTATTTATATGCTTAGAAACAATGTTTTCTCTTGTTAAATCTTACAAGCGAGATTCACTGATCCTTTCATTCAGTGTCTTTGCATAGCCTGCTAGGGGCAAAGCACTGTCGTAGACACTCAAGGAAATACAGAGATGAATTAGACCCAGATTTTAACCTGTAGTGTTCAGTTTTTAGGAAGCTCATAAGATTAATGGAATATAAACCTGTAAATGTAGTATAGTGCAGCAGCTAAACACAAGGTTGATAGTAGGTATCACAATGCCCATGTTTGAATACTGGGTCTGCTACTATGTGGTTGTGGAGCTTAGCCAAGTAATTTCACCTCTGTGAACTTCAGTTTCTTCATCTATAAAATGGAACTCATACCAGTTATCTTGTACATCGGCTATGTGTGAGGGTTAGAGAAGATAATCCACTTAAATGGATCAGTTCTAAGATTGGCAGAATATGTTCTCAATCAATGTGAGCTGTTGTTTTCTAAATATGGATGTAACTATGAAAGGCAGGATAAGCATTTGAAATACAAATAAAAGCAGTGGGGATATTTTAGAACAAATAACATATACTTTTGTTTGAAGAAGGAAAAAAACTTTGTGTAGAATGTAGAATTTGGTCCAGTCAAGAGAGAATTTGCATAAATGCAGCTCAGCGTTGAACATTCCAAGTGGAGAAACCAACATGAGTGATAATGAATCTTTTCACATGGAGTGGCAAATCATTAAGGAAGTGTTGAAAATAAGAGTTGAGCTCAGTAGGGAGAATTAAGATAAAAAAGGAAGCTTGAAAGTAAGACTCAAGTAAACATTATAATATCTACACTTAATCTTCCATGGAAATAATCTTTATTTCCATTGTATGGTGTATCTTTATAACTGTGGGGGGGCTCCACCCACAGAGCCCCCCTGTCTGCCACGGATGAGAATAAGTCTACCAAGACATTGGTGATCTGCTTGGGGAGGAAATGTTGCCAATCTCTCAAAGGAGAAGGGCCTTGAGCCTGTTCTTTAATGGGCTTTTATTGGGTTCAATTTGCACAGGAATACAGGTAAAGCTCATCAATCATTGTCAGGCAGTAATGATCAAACAATAGATAACATTCAAAGAACTATGAGGGCTTATTCTGAGTCAGGGTCAGTTAGCTAAAGGGCCATAAAACTTTGGGAAACAAACTCATTTCATGCTTGGACCCTTATCAGAAAATTGAGGGCATTCTTAGCAAGCAGATTTCACAGAATTTTATGTATTCTTTCTTAGACCTGATCACCCTGGGGAACCACCCGTTCCTGCCCAGGGCTGCACCACCCTCTGGCATTGTTCCAGGCTTAAGTCAGGCAGAAGTAAGACAGCCAAGAGATTAGGAGACTTCTTGCAGACAGAGTGAGGACTCAGGCTATATCAAAGCTGAGGGTGAGGGTCTATCACCCGCTTTTTCTATTGCCCCCCAAGTCCTTCCCTGATGGCCCCTTTATGACCATGCCTGTCTTAGGTCATCCCTCCCTCAAGGAATCTTACCCATCATTGGCTAACCAGTCATCCACCTGGGGCCAAGCAAGGTGAAGTAAAAGGAGGCAGAGGCGGTGCCCCTGCCAGGGAGATAAGCTTTGTCTCCTTAGTGGCTTATGGTCCCAAGGTCCTTTACTCAGCCTTAGCCATGGGGAGTTACAGCTTCTGAAACCAGACAGGGTGGTTCCCAACATATAACTATATATTTAGATCTAAAATAGTAATTGTTCTTTAGAGTATAGATTAGTATATAGTATAGCATAGCATATATAGTATAGTATAGTATAGTATAGTATAGTATATATAGGATAATATAGTGTTGACATTTTCCCTGTGGCTGCTCCTTATTTATATTCTCTCTAAATTTCAAAGCACCCAAAAGCAGTATGGATATCCTCCTAGTTTATTAATGCCATCCCCAAATTTTCAACTCTCTGCTCCAAATCAATAATCATGTTCCTTTGAGGCAGATACCATTCAGCTACCAACTTTTTAGGCCATCTTATCATCCCTCCAGCAATTCATCCTTTCCATTCAAAATTTCATGCCTAGACCACAGCTTCCTAATCTTAAAATAGTTTCTTAATTCCACTGTAACTGTTCTTTGGGCTCAGTCCTCCCTGCTTCGCCACTTACTCACAGGATGACATTAGTTGATTGACTTCTCTAAGCTTACCACAGAGATAGTGATAGTGTCTTCATAAAGTTATTGTGAAATAAAATAACATGTTTGAAATGCTTAGCACAATAGTTGGTGCATAATAAGCCTTCTAAAGATGTTACTTTCAATGCTGTGACCTTTAGTCCTTTGACCCATATGTTACCATCTTAACACCTCTTCCTCATCTTCATTTCATTCTTTGTTTGCTTAGGCATTGCTGTATCTCCTCATCTTCAGTACATCCCTACTTCGTGCCCCAGGTCCCTTGCCCCTGTGTTTATGACCCTCAGGCCACAGCCTGGAGCCATCCCGCAGGATCTCCAGTTCTTTGCTGTGATCGTGATGCCGAGACTCCAATGGGGAAAATCACCAAGACCTTGGATGGTGATGAATTAACAGAATCCTTCCTGAGCTTTTAACTCAGACCTTAGTCCTCCTGTGCATCCCTCTATAACACTCTTTTTTATTCTCTAAAAACAGACAATTCAGAGCTGACACTTGTTTGAAGTCTCCTAACCTCCACCACATTCTGTCTCTGTGGGTGGCGTCCCCTCCCACTGTAGAGACAAAATTGAGCCCTTCAAGCAGTGGATTCCTAGGCCTCCTGTCTCTGTACCTGAGGGCTTTCCTTTACCTCCATCCTCATCCTCTGGAGGGATTCTCTAAGTAGTATTGGCTGAACACAGAGAGCGCTTATTGCTATATAAGAAAAAAAAGATGCTTCTCTCGTTAGACTTAAAGTTTGAATAAGTCAAAATAATTTAAACATGAAAAATCAGTTTTGATAACATTTAAATCTCATAGGTATAAGATGTTTCAGTCATATTCCCTGCTTATACATAGTTGCAATGTTTGAAATGGTAAAAAAATTATAATTCAAATGAAAAATTGAAATATATATAATATTGTCAATAAATGTTATTGAATATTAATTTTAGGAAAGTATATTTTCTTTCTGGTCCATGAAGACAGTAAAACAATGAATATTGTGTGTGTGTGTGTGTATGTGTGTGTATTCTATCCCACAGACACACATGCATATGAGGTCTGTCCAGAACGTATCCAGCCATGTACTAGGAAGAATAGAGACATTCATTGAAGGAGATACACGTTATAAGAAACATTGTACACAGGACAATGATGCCTTAGTCCCCTTCAAAGCAGGCACCTTGGAACCTCACACAGTTCTCCCATTCGCCATCAGCTGCCCCATCATATGTTCTTGAATCTCATTGATGTTCTGAAATCTCATCCCTTTTAAAGGTGATTTTAGTTTTGGGAAAAGCCAGAAGTTGCAGAGCACCAAATCTGGGCTGTAGGGAGGCTGAGTAACCTGGGTGATTTGGTGTTTCACCAAAAAAAAACTCTGCATGAGATGTGATACACGAGCAGGTGCGTTGTGATGAAGCTGCCAATCACCAGTTGCCCATAGCTGCGGCCTTCTGAATAATCTGAATAGTTTCTGCAGAGGAATGTTCAAGGCTAACATAAAATCTGACGTAGATTCATTGCTTCTATTGTTTATTTTGAATGCAATAGCCACACAGGACACATGCTCACTCAATGGTGTTTACTGCTCCCACTGACTAGAACAATGAAGTCAGCATTGTTATGCATGAGCATTCCAGTCCACCTTCCTTGGCTGCCAGGTTGCATGGATCTCATGCAAACCATTCTTGTTGTATTAACAATGGCTGGATTTTTTTCCGGACAGACTTCTCATGTATATACACAGACACATATGAATATAAACACAATGTAAACACACATATACTACTTATATAAACACACACATATACACATATATATGTATACACTTGTGTATCTGTGTGTGCATGTATCTATATTTTTTTATCTGTTTTATTTTTTATCTGTTTATCTAAATAGTAGATTCTCATGTTTGACTATGCTACAGATATATCTGGTTTCAAAATGTTCATTATATAATGTGGTGATACATTCTCAGTGTGCTTAATGCCCTTGAAAATCTCAGCCTCTCTGACAGAATATTTCATAGCAGTATTTTGAAGGGAAAAACATGTTTTAGATTTTCAAGGACAACCCAAATTTCAAATCTCCTGACTCATTAGTTTTTTTGATTATTGATTGGTTCAATAATCACTTACTGAATATCTGCTATACCAAGTATGGTTCACTGGGGAATTTAGGTCCAAAGGTAGATAAGTACAATGCAATTTTAGAAACAGAATTATTTGGGAAAACTGCAGAGAGAACAACTAATTCAGAGTGAAGTTCTCTGGAAAAGCTTCACAGGGTCATGTGTCCTACACTTTGGTTTGGAAATTCAGTTGATCAAATAGATTATTCCATGGTTCCTCATTCTATCTCCCTTTTCCCCAAATAGCAGGCCCAGTTCATCATGGCTTCTCTGGGGAGGGCTGCAGTTGTAAATGGCTCTGTCTAGCCTACCCCACATCTTCTCTGTGCTTTCTTTTATCTCTACAGTTAAATCCTAATTGGTTCCTGTCCATCTTCATTCATCTCCTATTAGCAATGGACAGCTTTGCTCTCTTAACTCTGATGACACAGGAACATTTTCCTTTAGTCACAGAGGCTTAACCTCACACCAGCCAGATAAAGATCTGGTCTGTTCGCTCAGACAGTGTGCTGTACAAAGGTCAAGCACAATAAATCCTTAAACAACCAGCTCTGCCATTCCCCCAAATGTACTGCACAATCACTGCTCATGGCATGGTGGCAGGGAAGGTGACCTGCTGGGAGGGCAGGCCAAGAACGCAGGACTGACCGCAGACTAGTTTGGTCATGAAGACTAGTCTTGGCCTTTTACACAAGTGAGTCATATATCCTTAGGGATTTTTTTTTTCCCTCAGTTTACTCATTTGAGGTCTAAAATCTCTTCTAATGCTGTTAGTCCTAGAAATGGCAAAACAATTTCTTATTTTGTCAGAATCTGTATTTTACTCACTGGAAACATTGCTACTTCCTGTTGCTTTCTGAGATATCACACATATGTGGTTTTCCTCCTCACTAGTGGCACATTTTAAGGATCCTGACTGGCTTCTTGAATATCTGATTGAAGAAATTGAAGTGCCCCAAGGCCTTACCCTTGTCATCCACTGTTTTCTTTCCTGTACACATATTCTCTCTCCCTCACTGCTCTCACCTGGGTCCTCGGCTCCCAACACTGTCTTTATGCGGATGACTGACAGATTTATGTATCTAGCCCTGACCTACTCCCTAAATTATAGATGCATGTGTCCAGCTGCCTATTCTACATCTGCACTTGGTGTCGAATACGTATTTCAACCTCAAATGTCTCAACTGAATCAGTCATCTCCCCCCTCCCCAACCTGGCCATTGCCTGCTCCGTTTCCCCACCTTGTCACTGTAAATGACACCACATCCATGCAGTTGCTCATGCCAAAAACCTGGCAAGAGTCATGGATTTTCTTCTTTCTCTCCAATTCCATGTTTAATCCATTCATAAATTCAGTTTCTCTACTCCAAACTATATGCCCATAATCAGGCCATTTTTAACCACCTCTACCATGACCAGTCCTGTCTAAGCCATGCCATTCTCTCCCAGATGTGCCACAGCCTCCCCAATGTTCCTCCTCTTCTGCATGACACCCAGTCATACTTATAACATGTAAATTGGATTATTATACGCCTCTTGCTAAGATATCTCCAGTGACTTCCTATTGTAACCAAATACATTCAAACTTGTTATCAGAGCCTGCAAGGCCCCCCGTGATCTAGCTCCTGCCTTCCCCTCCCTCCATCTCCCAACTCTTCCTCTTGTTCACTGTGATCCAGTTGCTGATTTTCTTTTCACTGGACACACTGAGTGTGTTCCACCCTCAGAGAACTTGAATTTGCTCTTCCGACTGTTTGGAACTCTGTTCCCCAGATCTTCACATGACTGCCACCTTCTTACTATTCAGGTTGAAACTCAAATGTAACCTTTTCAGAGAGATGCTTCTCGACACTCTTTGTAGCTCCCACTCTGCCATGCTCTACTACATTACCTTAGTTCAACTTCAGCGCAGCACTTGGCAGTATCTGAAATTATCTGACCCCCCCCACAACATGTTTACTATCTGTTTCTGCCCATCAGAGTAGAAGCTTCTTGGGGCAAGAACTCTGCCTACTGTCTTCATGGCTATATCCTCAGTGGCTGGGTCAGTGCCTGGTCCACGGGAGAGGCAGTCAATATTTGCTGATTGACTCACTGACCACTAGGTTCAACTAGCTCTTGCTGCTTTTCCTCTTTAGCGACTGGGTGAAAAATAAGTTTTCCTCAAAGAAGAGAATCCCTTTTATATGGTTCGGCTTCTTTATCCTGAGGAAGGCAGGAATAGAATGTACGTTGAGATCTAAGAAGAATCTATGAGTACTTTGAAATATGTTCACAGTTAACCATTTCATCAAGTATTCCCTATTTATCAAATATTTCTTAAGTATGAAAGGTATGTTGGACACCAGAGGCAGGGCAACAAAAACAAATAAGTCAGGGTCTCTACCCTTAAGGAGTTTATAATTTGGTAAGGAAGGTAGACATTGTCTTAGTCAGCTTGGGCTACCATAACAAAATATCACAGACTGGGTAGCTTAAACAACAAAAATTATCATGTTTCTTTTTACAGTCCTGGAAGCTGGAAGTCCAAGATTTGGAGCCAGCATGTTTGAGTTCTCTTTCTGGCCTGCAGATGGTCACCTTTTTGCTGTTTACTCACATGGCCTTCCCCCAGTGTGAACTCAGAAAGACAGAGTTATTTCTCTCTTCCTCTAACAAGACCACCAACTCGATTGGATTAGAACCCCACTCTTATGACTTCATTTAATCTTAGTTATGTCTGAAAGACCCCATCTCCAAATATAGTCACATTGGGGATTAGAGTTTCAACATAGGAATTTTGGGGGAACACAACTCAGTCCAAAGCAGACACATAAGCCAGTCCTTGTAATGCACCAACAGGAAAACACAGGATTCTGGGAGCACAAGCAGGAGAAGACAGTGTGAATGGGTCAGCAGGCCCAGGCCTTCCTAAAAGGAATCAGCACTTGAGTCAGTGATGAGAGCCTGGCAAACTGGTGTTTCTCATAAGCCTTGATTGTCTATAGAATACAGGGAAGAAAGGGCCACCCTACCAGTCACAGAAAGTCTTTCCCCCTGGACTCAGCATTGTACTTTTTTGGATGGATCAAGGAGAGGCTTAGTTATTTCTGTGGTTTATTACTATAGGGCTCCAACTTGGAGGAAAAAGGGGCCCTTTATTTCATTTTAGGATCAATGCGATCTGTCAGAGGTCCCTATGGTTTTTAGAACTCCATTTGTTTCATGCATGTGTGATTGATCTCCAGCAACCAAGATAACTGTTGTTTTCTGGTTGTTGCTGGAATGTGTGATGTGGCCCTTGCACTCATGGTATTCAGTGACAGAGAAAATATAGACCTGAGGATCTACAGGCTAATGTTGACAACTTCTTCCAGCCAGGCTAAGCAAGGCCAAGTTTATCTTCTAGGCTTCTTGGCTCCTCTTTTGAATAACTTGCATATTAGTAAAGTTAAACTAACTAACATAATTATGCTAGGTATTTGCCAGTATTGTCTTGTGCATTATCTCACCTTAATCCTCACACCTACCCTGCAAAGAAAGTCATAATTACTCTTGTTTTTCAGAGTCACAGAAGAATGCTTAGAGTAGTAATGGCATTAGCCTACAGCAGCCTCTGAGTCTGGACTCTGGCTACTATGGCATATTGTCCTAGTGCCACATGCTGTCCCACTGTGTCCTATCTGAAGCCATGCACTCAATGACCAGCCACTAATCTCTGGCTAGCTTCCTCTGTTACGCCAAGTAACCCTTCCTCTATCTTTGTAGCATGCTGTGTGCCTTCTTCAGTCTTCATTCTGCTCAGGGGTTAGCGGTGTCCTTGTTAGTCCACCAGCTAGACAGAAGGCTCCCTGAAGCCTCAGATGCTGTTTTATTTGTCTTGGTATTGAATACATAAGAGGGAGGCAATAAATGTTTGTTAAATGAAGTGTTAATGCTTTGTAACCTCTTAGAAGCTCATAACCTTTGAGCTGGTCTTCAGCATCCTTTATAGCAAAGGATGTGCAAAATTCAGAGAAGTTAAGGGATTGATTGGTGTAGGGTCATGCAGGTAGTACCATTGTTTAGAATAGAACTCATTCTCAGCCCAGTGTTCCTTCCGCTCCATAACCCGACATCAGCCACACCTGGTTCTTTCGAGTATACAACCTCATCCTTGGAAGGGCCTCTTTCTAGTGTTTGAGAAGACAGGTATTTGGGGGCAGGGATCCTTCCAAAAATCTTTCAATCATGTGCCGTGTACACATACTCATTCTCTTCACTGTTTTCTTTGGGCAGATACAAGTGTAAACTCTGAATGTCTGAAAACTATTTTTTCCTTTATATTTCACATGTTTAAAATTATAAGCTATGGCAGTTTGGTAGTGGAAAGAATTATCAGCTCATTTATCAACTTAACTTTCTGTTGTGTTTTCATGTCTTCGTGATGCACAATTTAAACATGTTAAACACTTTGAACTGAGTCTTACTACTAAGATTATGAGAAATGTTATTCTGCTAAGTGGGAGTGGAGTTTCTATTTTCACTGATACTAAGTGAGAATCAACGTTGGCAGTGAAATGACCCCGTGACTGGTGTGTCAGAGCCGACATATCTGAGCCATGGGTAAGATTTTTCAAAATATGATTTGGCCTACCTTGAACAATTTGTAGATGACATCAAAGAATCATTATAATATTTAAATTTTATACCCTAAATGATGCTTAGAGGTCTGGTCCAAGTCATTTGTTTTATAAAGGGGGAAATCCAAAGAGGAGACATACAATGTTTTCCTGATTCCCCACCCCATTTCCCAGTCATCTTGAAGCTGAGACCTGTGAACTACTTAGAAATGTGGTACAAAAGGGCCCAAAGAGTTGATGACATTAGCTTACTGTTGTCACATTATGTCATTATTATTGCTGATTCGTTCGACTCTAACGGTGGGACTTAAATTCCCAGCCCTGCCTGATACCACCAGACTGAATCTCTCTGGTTTCCTCTGTCCTTATTATCTGCTGTAACTACTGAATCCATGAATCTTTGCAGATTACCAGCTGCTCCGACCTGGCCTCACTTCAAATCCCCAGCTAGTAGAATTATATCCTGCTTCCGGCCATTTTCCTCCAGATTTATGTAGTGGTTTGGACTATTCAGTCCTTTGTGTCTGCATTCCCCTTTCATTGCAGCAAACTCTGGCTTTGCTTACATACACTGATATCTTCCCATGCATCTTCTTTGTATTTTTTTTTCCAGAGAGGTGGTCCTGGTGTGTGCTGACCTTTCTCACAAGCACAAGCTCTATGTCAGGCCTTGAGTAACATTCCCGAGGTCCCCCCAACCCCTTTCTGGAAGAGCTGAGACTAGAATCAGTCTCTCCTCCCACCCAGATCACTGTTCGCAGTACAGCACCCACTCTCTCCAGGCAGGAATTACTAAGACCGAAAAAGGGTGGCTATCACTTCTCTAGTAAAAATGGCTCAGGTCTTAATTCTGTGGAGCGGCACACATTGCTAATACACATTAGGCTATAAATAATTCCTTGAAGACTTTGCTGGTATTCCCAAAGGTCTACGATGCATTGGAAATGAATAAACAGCAGGGGATATATAATCAAATGCCTCTGCTGAAAAGTGCGCAGCACAGACTTAAAAGGAGCTTGAGCAACAAAAAGGCTTGTCTGAGAAGGCCACTGAAATGTAAACAGATCTATCTTAACATCTTTGTGCCTGTTCGCATACAGATTGTATTAGGTACTATAGTTGCAGAATTATAACTTATAAGGGCCATTTGTAATGAGATGACTCAAATAAAAGCAATAGCAAGCCAAGTGGCTAAATCAAAAACTCAACAAAATCCATAAACAAGTGGGTGGGAGTAAGGAATTGTTGGTTGGATAATTTATGGTATAATAATGTACAATAGATTTCATATTGAGAGCATCTCAAAATCCAAAATTGGTCTGTCTCCCTTTGAACAGAATTCTGGCTTTGCTGTTAAATGGGGTTTCTATTTGTTATAGGACGACTCCTGAGCTACAAAAGCGTTCTTTAATGTGGGAGAAAAATGATGATCATCAGGTAGCAGATTGCCTAGCTCTGGACAGGACAGACCTCACCTTGTCCTGGTTCTGTGCCCTGAGGCTGTGGGCTGTGCCTTGCTCTGGGGAAGAATGGGGAAGAAGGGAGCTTTCTGAGATGTCTCCCACATCAACCTTTGCTCCACTGCCAACTCTCTTGTAGCTCTAAACATGCAGACTTATTTTTCACTTTAAAGTTTGCCTCTGCCAGGCCCTTCCGGATCAATAGTGACAGAGGTGAAATTACCACAAGATGGGTACCAGTACTCCTGCCCAGTAGCGGTTCATAGCCTGCTGCATTCCCCAGTGAGCTAAGGCACTGTCAAATCTTAGGAGCTCTCTGACCTCTATACAGCTAGTGGGAAAGATCTAGATTTATATTTTGTGTCCAATACCCTCCAAACAGCGCTGTTTTATTTAGCGTATGGTTCACTAACATTTATGGAGCCAGATGTTTCCACTGTGCATTTTCCTTGTGAGTAAATGATTCACTCCGAGAAATGGATGGATATGTCCTGGGCCACCAGTAGGAGGCTGTGCTTCAATTTTCAGAAAGATGTACTTGACCCACAATTAAAGGACATGTACTTGGGCTGTTTGTGGTGGACATGGTCTCCACTGATCCCACCACACTCTTACCAGGATGTGCCTCTTGGCTTCCATGCTTGTGATTTTAACATCAGCGATGGTGAGCCAATGCCCAGAAAGGGTGAGATGAAATTGATGCTGGAAAGCGCCCTTCGCTAAATAATACTGTCTCCAGACCCTTGCTTCTCTCTGGTTCCTGTCTACTTGGACCTTGCTACTATTGGTTACATGATCTCCCCCGTCTGTTACCCCAGTGACGGAGAAAAAGTTTCCGTTGCTGCTTCTCTCCTTTGCTTGCCCATTCGTGTGGACCTCATCTGGACTCATGGCTTCCCTATCAGTGCCTGCCTTACAGGCTCCTCTGTGAGCCCTGCTTGATTCCAGCCTACATCCTGCCTAGCACAGCACAAGCACTGAAGGCGTCAAGTATGTCCCACCCATGTAGGGAAGTCCAAATTATTTGTGCTTTTATTATTATTAATTTTTTACCTTTCTTCTTTTACCCCCAGGCATCTTCCTGAACTAGGAAGAGTATAGAGAGTTTGAATAGCACACAAGGCCAAGTCTATGTGAGACCAACCCCTGTGGTGGTGGTCTGTCCATATTACCCCCACGCACACTGTTGCTACCAGCATCTCTTTGTCTGAGGGTTTTCTCTGGTCACCAGGGCCCACTTTGCTGTCCCTGTGGGAGGCTGGGAGCGTCAGAGAATTAATGCTCTGCTCCATCATCCCCCAGCAACCTACCCTCAGACACTGACCTGCAGTGGGATTTCTCTGGGACACTACGCTCACTCCTGGAGCCCCCGGTGGGATTCAGCCTTATTCATAAAGCTCATTTACTGGAACACAAACCTTCCCATAATGGCTTTCCTTACCTAATTTCCCCACCCCCTCATTAGTGTTTCCTGAAACTGCCTCCAGAATAAACCTCTTGCACTCAATTTCTTGAATCAGTCATACCCAGAGGAAGCCAAACTAAGAAGCTAATCAAGCAATAACAGCAAGTAAGCACATGAGGCAGGAAGCTGTGTTGTTCAAACCAGTATCTGGTTGGGCTGAGTGAGCCAGACACTCGCTTCTCCTCTTTCCATCTTCAATGACCTCTAAACCGTGTCATTGTTATTTTTTTCTAGTTGCAAGAAAAATGTAGTATGCTGGATAAAAATGATCATATAGTTTTGATTTTTGCATTAAACAAATGAATTGGTAGCTTGATTTAAAAGTACTCAAGGACAATTAAAAACCTTGTACTAAGTAGTATCTGACTTTCTGTCAACACAAACTGCATCCTCTTAAAAGATATTTAAACCATGGTTTCATTTTTAAAACCTGGAGCATCACTTAGACACTGTGAAAAATATTTGGTGTCAGGAAGTATTATTTATACCTGCTTTTCCCCAGACCCTCAGACAGGCTGTTTGTGAGCATTTAGCCTCTGAGAGGAGAGATATAGAAGACAAATACCAGCGGCTCCCACAGGACCCCTTGTTACAAAGGAAAACAGTGCCTCGTATGCCTTTGTCCTGGATACCCTGGGTCAAAGAATTTATTTCTTTTTGTTTTAATTAGAGTTAGATTTAAAAATATCTCTAAATAGTGAGTCTGAGAAGTCATACGAAGGTGGATGCTGCTCTTCCTAGTGGTTGTAAGGCCTGTTGAAACATGCAGAGAGTAGCAACCTGGAGCCTGTGGGTTAACATGAGAAGGCAGTGGGGACCCAGCTTCAAACTGCCCCCCCCACAATCTCACTCACACTCTCCGAAGTGGAGAGTGGGTAGAATTTAAGGCAATATGCCAGGGGACTTGTTTGTGCTGTGCGCCTCACGTGTTTTATATTCAATCTCACAACAATTATCTAAAATGTCTAAAATTAGCGAAAATGTTTATGGGAGGACAATTTTTTTTAATCCTCATCTGAGGATATGCTTATTGATTTTAGAGATGAGGGAAGGGAGGGAGAAAGTGGGAGAGAAACATCTCCGTAAGAGAGAAACATTGATCGGTTGCCTCTTGTACACATCCCAACTGGACTAGGGACCAAACCTGCAACATAGGCATGTGCCCTGACTGGAAATTGAACCCATGACCTTCTGGTTTATGGGACATCACTTCTACCAACTGAGCCACACTGGCCAGGGCGACAAGTTCCTTATAGAAAAGGCAAATGTTTGACTGATCTTGGGCTTCCTCAGTGAATTACATGTTCAGGAAGCAGTTTGTATCTGTGGGTATAGAGTTAGTTCATAGTACAGCATCTTGCCCTTGGTGATAGAATCTTTTGTTGCTTAGCTTTTCTTCTGAGTTATACTCTGAGCTTATTGATGGTGTTTAGGAGTCCTGCTCCCCCTTTAGTATCCCACATTCTATACCCTATGCTGTTCACTTAGGCCTTTGTAACAATAAAGGGTATTTACAGATATTTTCTCCAATATTCAACTGAACCATCATTTTCCATTTCCTTTTAGCTTTATATACACCTTATAATTCCTAAAACCCAAGTGATGCTGTTTACTGGGATAGTGATCCAGCATTCTATGATAATACTTAGAATGTATTCTTACTTAGAAGCGGCCATGGTTACCAAAATTATAACAATTTCCTAGATAACATTTAGGTTAAACTGGTGGAAATTGCCAGTATTCAAACTTTGGTATGCATTTGATTCATCCTGTTGAAAATACATATGCCTAGAACCTAGCCCTGGGAATTCTGGCTCATGAGTCTGGAATGGGACTCTGAAATGGGTATTTTTGAGGAAGTGTTTATGTACATGAAGGTTTTACAACTGCTGCCCCAAAAGCTTGCTGTTACCTTTCTCTAAACTCTAGCACAAGAAAAATCCACGTGGGACAACTCTGTGTATTTTTTAAATTTTTGTAAAAAATACCTATGATATAAAGGATTTGGTCCATTACATTATTTTATGACCCTTGTGTAAAGTTCATCATGACACCATGACAAATTCCTCTCAAAGCTCAGGGCCTAGTAAAAGCTAAGATATTTTTTCTTAATAAATTTACTTCCAATTATTATTCACTTATGAGATCTATTGTGTTTCCTTCTTCATTCTGGCTCCTAAAATATGTAAAGCAAACTTTTGTGAAATTCCTGTAGCTCTGTCCCAATAGACTTTTAAACTATAAATATTTACTTTATTTTATATTAATATTGATGCATGAAAAGGAAAATGAGCCAAAGCTTCTTACCTTTTGTAAAGAGACTTTTATTTAAAGTTGTATAAAATCATTTTTTGATGTTTTCTTAGTCCTTAATTTCCTTAAAAAGTAGAACTTGAGGCAAGGATTGAATGTTGATTCTGGAATAGCATAAAAAATAAAATATTAAAAAAAATTAGAAAGTAAAAAATAAATAAAATCTTTAAATAAATAAATAAAATAATGGTAAAAATGTTGATTCTTTGTTTGCGGGGTGCAAATGGAGGGTAGCCTAAGTGAGGAGAAATGGGGTCGGGGTACAAAGCATAAAAAGCGATACATTACTGTGTAGGCTGCTTCTTCATTATGTGCTGTGAAGAGACACAGAAGGTCACTTGGCGGGGTTTGTCACTCAGCATGTAGAATGCTCTGGACTGTCTGTATTGAGGAGACCTACCTTAAATGAGCCCATTAGAGGGAGGAACAAGGAAAAATGCCTTTGTCCAGATTCATCCCATCTGTGATTTTCTTTGGGCCAACATCAGCCCCATGGAAAAGCTAACTTTCCCGTTCTTCCAGGTTGTATCATCCAAGCCCTTTGGAAGTTGCTTGGGATGTCAGATCTCATGCCCTGCAGAATGGTGTTGCATTCAAGCCTAGAAATGGCTGAAGAGGCAGTAACTCTGCCTATGTCTGGCCGAGCACTCTCAGGAAGGCCAGATGACTTACTGGCTCCTGGTGGTGACATCCAGTCCAGGAAACTGGCCAGCTGAGGAAATCTGAGATGACAGATAAGGTTTGCATTTAATACATGAGTAGATAAAACAGTAGGGAGCAGGTTAGAGGCGTGAGATGGGTGAAGGCAGGAGGGAATGAACATCAATAGCTGAGTGGAGTAGTAAATGTAGGAACATCAGGGAGAGGGCAAAGCTAATTGAACCAATTTAAATTGGCAGGTAAACCATTTCTACTTCAGTGAATGTTTGGGTAGAAATACATTAATGGGAACATAGGAAATAACAGAAACATGTTTATGGGGAGGTAAGACGATCACGGAGGTTGAGGTAGCGAAGACACTTTTGGACATGTGACGTTTGAGGTAGTTGCAGGTCACTCAGGTGAACAGGACAGTCAGCCACTGGATGTGTGAGTGTGGAGCTGATGGGTGAAGCCATGACTGGGCATGCGGACTTTATCCCAACAGCCTGGAAATGGTAGTTAAAATCCCTGAGTGGATAAGATTGGTGACAAGATAAAAGCAAGGAGAAAAGTGGGCCACGCATGGAAACTGGAGGAATATCAATTTATAAGGAACAGCTATTTTGTGTGAATGGGAAGAGGTGGCAGTAAGGGAAGCAGAGTTGCCAGAAATATGGAATTAGAAATTTCTATGGGTGTCACTAGTAACTAGTTTGGCATAGAACCTGCATATCCTGCCCACTATTTGTGTTGGTACCCAAACGAGTCTTTAAGTGTGTAATATTGCCCGGAGCAGTGGGGACTATCATTGAGCATGCACATACTCATGAGAGAAGAATAGAGAGATTATGAATGAGAACTTATTGAGTCCATAATATGTCTGGAACTATGGGGAGTACTTTGCATATATTGCAGACTTCATTCCTTCACAATGACCCTGTTAAGTGAATGATATTTTCTTTATTCCTGGGCCTCAGTGCCTTCTGACTATAAGTAAGGGTGCAGGGAGTGGAGCCTCGGGTTTGTTTGAACTGAGAACCCAGGTACCTCCCCTTTGCTGGATTGCCTCTGCCTTTCAACCATGACAATGGGAGTCTGACCATAAAAATTCCTGCTGAAAAATCAGCTCACTCTACAGCAGGGAGAGTTCCAGACTCTACTTCTCCTAGTTTAGTGCTGCACTTAAGCAGCTTGTCTGCAAAACTAAATTATCTGATAGTAAAATTTTATTTTTAACCTTTTTTGGGAAACCATTTAAACATTTGAAACTTTCACTTTTTATCTTTATCCATCTTCCTTACTAGTGCCCAGAATAATGAACCACATGCAAACGTTTTCTCCAGAAGGAAATCCTACATTGATAAGGTGTAGGACAGAATAATGTTTTCCTAAATGTGATTATATGCCCCAGACAATAAGTTAAAGTGTGAATTTCAGAGATCAGACACATCCCACAAAGAATATGTGAAAATTCTAGGCAGACACAATTAATGATGACACATTGATATAGTTTTAAATGGACCACAACCCAAATGATGCTGTAGCTGACATGCTGGGCTTGTATTTTTGCCTTGAATAGTTTTTCAACATTTGAATGGAGTATTTATGCTTTTATGCTAAAATAAAAGAGCACAGTCAAATAAGCTATTACACGGTCCATTAAAACTACTTTTAAGTGACTCTCTATAGCAAAAGATTGCACAACTTTTGCATTTGCAAAAGGAACTTCTCAATTAAGCATAGACCACTGTTCTCAGAACTCAAGGAAAGGGCAGATGCCACCTTGGGTCATTTGGTGAAGGATAACTATATCTTTTTCTATAAAGTGATAAAGAGAAGGCTCCATAACAGTCATCACACACATGAGCTATGACTAGCCAAAAATAATGCAAAGGGGTAAATCTGGTTATTCAGTTAGAGAAAAGGAGAAAGTTTAGTCTAGATTTCACACACATCCTGCTTTCTCTGTTGCACACTGCTTACCATTCCTTTCTGCTGTTTATAGAGCCTGCAAATTTGAATCAAAGGCATACATACCCAAAGATTCAAAAGTGCATATAGCATCATCTCTTTCTTATTTACAGTCTCAAAGAAAACATGGCAAATGTACAAACATCAAATTCTTATTTCTTTGTGAAATCCAGGCACTTTTCCCAAGCAGAAAAGATAACAGAATTAAATTATATTCATGCCATTTATGAAAGAAATTGTTCCTGCTTTCATCCAAATGAGGCAGACGACTCATTTTGCCTTAAGTGCTTCAACCAGCAATCAAGCTTTCAGACAGATGCAATGAAAAAATGTATATGATTTGGTGGATCTTCCACTTGATTAGGATATTTTTGTGTGATTTTCCTCGGATATCCCCTCATGGGATGAATTTTGGCCCTGAGTAGCTGCCTCACACAACCTATTTTTGCATTGTAATAGTGTCTGCTGAGGATGTGATGTGCTTACCAAGGTTTGCCTGTTTGATCTAAGATAAAATATATGTATATAGCCAGGCATTCTTTGTGCATGTGAAAAATGTTTTTGATGTTCTTTAAATTTATTCTTGTGTGTTTCTGTGGATAATTTCTCAGTTTCTTGGATCTATTGAAGCTTTTCAAGTTCTGGATTCAATAATCAGAGGGGATTTATTGGTAGATTCTTTGTAGTTTTGTTTGTTTTCAAGAATCGGCATTATTGAAAAATATTGTAATTTGTTTTTATTCTTTAAACAAACTATGTAGTTCACCTGTTAAAACTGCAGTTCATTAATTACTCTTCTAACAACTATAAAGGTTAGAGATGCTGCCTTACCTTGGAACTTGCTATGTCAGGAGACAATAAAAGGACATGGACCCAGACCTAGACAGTGACATGGCAAATTTTGTGACCAGCATCCCCTCTGAATTGGAGCTCAGGGGGCTCAGCTGGAACATGAAGTGTCTCCTCAAAAATAGCTGAATGAAATGAAAGGACTTGAAACTTGAGAAAAGCCAAAGTCCAAAGCTATAAGAATTTGGAGGGGTGGCAGACCACTGGGTCTTGAATCGATTATCCATCAAGCAATCCAGAAAGTAAGAGTAATTAAGAAGAAAACTAAAGAAGAATCCAGAGGAAAAAATCTTACTTTGCTATTTTGTCAATATGTGTGGTTTGATCAAGTTCAAAGGTCTAATAGTAAGTCATATTGGCCAATAATAAGAGCCTATGCTGCCTCCTCCCATAGTTACACACACATATTTAATTATACGGCTTAGTGACCAGCTCTTTGGGCAGAAATCTTTGCAGGTGCTGGGTTAGATAAAAGGATGACTATCCTAAGATGCCATTGTTTCTTCAAAGCAACTTTTACTTTAGATGGGGAGATGCAAACTTAGGAAAAATTAAATTGCACTAGTTTAAATAGTTCAGGACAAGAGAAGAACTCTGCATGACTAGTAGAGATAATCACTGTCCAAGGAATCCAAAGAATGACTTGGGCACTAATGCATTGGAAGGAAGGACAGACAGAAGAAGGGATTGGTGGTGGGAATTACTCAGGTGGACTGAGTGATAGGGACCCCATCTCCTACCACATCTTCTCCGTGTGCAGCACATGCTTAAACAATCACCATCCTCAT
Organism: Macrotus californicus; assembly: GCA_007922815.1. Lineage (NCBI taxonomy): Eukaryota > Metazoa > Chordata > Mammalia > Chiroptera > Phyllostomidae > Macrotus > Macrotus californicus. Next base: position 1,986 of record VMDR010010632.1, on the reverse strand, counting down.
ACATCTTCCTTCCAGAGGTCTTCAACTCACTCTCCCACCTGCCTCTGGGCATAGCCCTTGGAGAGGAACCCACACTTAGGGCACTACACAGCCACATAGGTACACAGCTCTTTGCATATACCAACCCTTAGGTTCAGAGCAAGCTGACATTTCCCTAAGACATGTCATCATGTAAGGTGTTTCTCTCTCTCGCTCTCTCTCTCTCTCTTTTACCAAAGAGAAGACAATCTTAGCTCTTTTAATAGAGAAGACCCTTTATACTATGAAAGCCCTTATTTGATGAAGTTTTTCAATTTCACTTTGGGAATTTAGTTCTTCACTTTCCTGAAAGTCAGTATAGAAAACATTTAAATCTATTCATGTAGGTGTATATGTGTATGTATGTGTATGAGTTTATGGTTATATATGTGTAAATATGTGCACATATTTGTGTGTGTGCATTAAACAGAGTCCTACTGATTAACCTAAAGGGGATACCTACTATGTGCCAGGCCCTATGTTGGAAATACATAAATGAATCAGACATTCCCTGTTCTCCAGGGCTATAATCGAGTAGTACAGGAGGTAACAATGTTAGCAAATTAAAGTACAATTGGAATGAAAGAGGAGAAAGATGAAGGAAATTACAATGAGTGAATCTGGGACCCTAAGAATTCATTTTAAAAATATTTCAGAATAGACATCAATGTCAGACATTTGTAAGAGACATCTGCAGAAAATCCCAAATTTAATAACACTTTTGATTTGACTGTGTCTACTTATGTTATTGAATTCACTAGTTTTCAGTCAAATGTTCTCACCAAATTATAATGTTAACTAAAGATCAGTCATTTGTATTGGCTGATCAGGAAAAATCCTGTAACAATTCACATTCCTGCTAATAGTTATACCTGGTAGAAACCATCAGCTGGAACATCAAAGACATATTTTGTAGCTGTTGGGATTTTCTATGACGAGATTGTAGGCCTAATATCTTATTTCAAAATAAATTCACTATACATTTTAAAAATAATACATTGTACATTACTTTCATGTTCAAAATAAGCATTTAAAAATTCAGAAAACAACAAAAATGGCCAAAATGAAAGAACAGATAAAAGCTCCAGAAAAAAATACAACTAAATGATGAAGGGATAGCCAACCTATCAGGTGCACAGTTCAAAACACTGGTAATCAGGATGCTCACAGAATTGGTTCAATTTGGTCAGAAATTAGATGAACAAATGAAGGCTATGCTAAGTGAAATAAAGGAAAATGTACAGGGAACCAACAGTGATGGGAAGAAAACTGGGACTTAAATCAATGGTGTGGACCAGAAGAAAGAAAGAAACATTAAAGCACAACACAATGAAGAAACAAGAATTCAAAAAAAACGAGAAGAGGCTTAGGAACCTCCAGGATGTCTTTAAATGTTCCAACATCCGAATCATAGGGGTGCCAGAAGGAGAAGAGGAACAGAAAGAAATGGAAAACTTATTGAAACAAATAATGAAGGAGAACTTCCCCAATCTGGCAAAGGAAATAGACTTCTAGGGAGTCCAGGAAGCTCAGAGAGTCCCAAAGAAGTTGGACCCAAGGAGGAACACACCAAGGCACATCATAATTACGTTACCCAAGATGAAAGATAAAGAGAGAATCTTAAAAGCAGCAAGAGAAAAGGAGACAGTAACCTACAAAGGAGTGCCCATCAGACTGTCAGCTGATTTCTCAAAGGAAACCTTGCAGGCAAGAAGGGGCTGGCAAGAAGTATTTCAAGTCATGAAAGGCAAGGACCTACATCCAAGATTACTCTATCCAGCCAAGCTATCATTTAGAATGGAAAGGCAGATAAAGTGCTTCCCAGATAAGGTCAAGTTCAAGGAGTTCATCATCACCAAGCCCTTATTATATGAAATATTAAAGGGACTTATCTAAGAAAAAGAAGATAAAAAATATGAACAGTAAAATGACAACAGACTCAGAGTTTATTAACAACTGAACCTAAAA